>VZTN01033497.1:28462-51341 GCA_013400515.1 Erpornis zantholeuca | reverse complement strand
CTCATTTTAGAGAGCTGATTTCCAATATTTTTGTAGTAAATGACACTATCTGCCTAATTTTTCACCCTAGCAATCCTCTCCTGGTTCCTTCCTTTCTTTCACATCACTTCTATTTTTACTGCCTCATAGTGGGATTTGTGAGAATATCTTCTCCACACTCCCACAAGATATCACTATTTTCTCATTATCCAGGTGCTGTCAGCTTCAGCAGCACCAGTTAGTGTAAATTTTACTGCAGGGCCTCATCTCTAACAGCAGACAACATAGATTGCAAATTGCTGCCTTTCCACTTGTCTAAACTGGCATCAGGATGCCACTGGGCTAAGAACGGTAAAGCGTCCACGTCAGTGGGAGGTATGTCCAGATCAGCGTAGAAGACATCAGAAAACACAAAAGTGTGTGCAAAACATGCTTTTAGAGCACCACTTTCAAGGAGAAATTATTAATCAAAGAATCTTTAGTTTAACAAATACTGAACGGTTCCGATACCCATTCTTAGCATGGCATTATCTCTTACTGATTAAATTTTCAGAAACTAATTGGCTGACACACATGCATTGTATAAATTTCAGTCAGTAATCAACTTAGAATGAAGTTAAACTAGTTTGCCTTATCTCTTACTTTCATAAAAGATAACTATATTTATGGTTATGCAAGCTTTCCCGTTAAGGGCTTTTATTAGTATGAATTTATTTACCTTTTATTTGATAATTTCTTCCATCCATGTGCTACTAAAATGCAGAATCCCATGCTAGGAACATACAACACTCGTTCTGCAACTACGAATCCAACAGGAAAAAACAGGTTTGATGCAGGAATGAATGGTAACACTATTAAGCAGAGTGCCTAGAAGAAATGCAAGTAACATGAGTAATCAAGATTAGGCAGTGACAAAATGTACCCAAGAAACAAGTTAAAAATTACAAATATAATCCCATAAAACCAGACATACATAGTGGATTTTTTTTTTTAATATTCAGATCTGTATCATTCTGAATATGGTGCGTAGTAACCTGCAAATGACTCCATTCCTTACTTAAGGGCTTAAAGGTCTTTTTGCTTTTCTATACCACAGAAAGAGGACAAATCAACAGGATCAAAGGATTAATTAAATTCAAAACAATGTTTCAGTAAGAGTTCCAGATAAAGAAACAAGACCGTGTAAGAACCTTGGACATTATCTGAGAATTAAAAATTTGTATCAGCTAATCTGAGGCATAAAGCAGCTATTTTTAGTGTACCATAGAATGTGTTTTGAGTTTTTGCAAGAAACATGAATAACAAAAATCAGAATCAGTCACTGAATAAACATCAGTGTTTGGACAGAGTGCTAAGAACACCCCAGAGTATCTGAAATGACAATGAACTTAAGAACCGCACAACTGCACTTCTTAGGTTGGGGACAGACTTCTTGTCAAAACTGTGTTTATTAAAAGGCAAAGAAATCCATCTGCTTCAAAGAAACCGGACATGAACATCTGCTTTAAGTCCTGGGTGATTGCTAAACAGCGGCTTTCTGGTTCCAGAAAAGAAGTGAATAATTATTTCAAAGTATCTGGCCTCCAAGTTGCAAATAAAACCCAAACCAACCACAAAAACAACACAGAAATCGAGTGTTTCTTTGAAGAAAAGAATATTCTAGAAACTTTCAGTACAACTGGCTGTCTAGATTTAAGTATGACATTAACTGCCTCTTCCATGCTAAAACTGTTAAATAATCCAGTTTGAAAATCAACCTAGGATTAAATACATAAAAATGCAACACTGATTTAAAACTTCAAGTAAGATTTTCTTGCATATATCAAGGATATTTCAAGAATACGCACATGGATCATTAACACAGCTCAGCTGCTGATCCATAGCACTTCCTTAAGCACTATGAAAACAAAAAGACAACTGAGGCTCACAATATACAGAATACATTGATTACTTGGGAATATTAATGACTTACTGGAATGCAGCAATAGGCTTTGGCCTACCATATTGTTTCATTTTGTAGTACATAACAATTAATATTTAATATAAAATATTGCATTCCCATTTCCTATGAAATTAGCTTCCAGGCACTTCAATATTATCCCTGAAGAGAATCAGCATCATACTGAAAGTTAAATATACAACATAGGTATAAATTAAAAGAAAACCACTTGCATTAAACCAGGATTATACTGCGTCAGGTGACATTGAGGCTAGCATGCTGGACTGAATGATCTCAGAAAACCTGTCCTATAAAAGGCACTTGGAATAATAAAAATACATGTAAAAATACCACCCTCAAACAAAAACTAACAAACACCAACGCATGCTGACAAACTCACTAACCCTTTCCTATGTAAGCTTCTGAGCAGGGAATAAACATAAATGCAGCCTTAAAATTCAAGAGCTGTCCTATAAAAAAAGTGAACCATTCCCCACACACATTTCTCCTGCTAACAGTGCACTGGAGAAAATCTTATGTCTCAGTTTATATAAAGAGGAAAATCAAACTACTCTTTTGTGCATTTGAAGGTTTGTAAAACTTATTTTCTAAGCACGTCACCTTGCACATTTATCATATCAATAAGGTATCTAAATTTCTTCTCTTCAAAGACAGTTTCCAAATTCAGGACAAGAGATTTCATCAGCAATCGAGATATCATTTCCCCTGATTTTCTAGTGAAATATATTGCCTTGCTCCAGTGACAAGACAAGAAAACCCATATGAGTCAGAAATATAATGCTAGGTCTTTTAGAAGCGAATCAAAATTTGTCAGCTGCTTAACAAAGAACTACTTAAATCTTAGGTTATGCATAAATATTCCCACCCATTTGAAACTTCTGTTGGCTGATTAACATGCGAAAAAAAATTCATTACTNCTTTTTTTTTTTTAAATACCAGTTCCTTTGATCCTCTGCATTGCTTCCACAATATTCTTTCCTGTTAATCCATCTCAGTTTTGATATCATAAATAATAGCGAATAAAAAGACAGGAACTGATCTGACATTTGACAAAATTAATTTTTCATTATATGAAAACAACTTACAGAAGAAAAACAAAACAAAAATAACAAAAGTGGAAACCTTATTCCTAAATGCAAAAATATGTCCTTTCTTTTATACCTATGAGAAAGAAAATCAAGTCTCTTGTTAAATACACATCACGACTACTGACATTTAAATAAGGTAGACAGCTTGCAGGATAAAAATGCATTCTGGTCTTTGAAACACATTTAAATTTTATTGAAAGCCCCCATTTGCCAGTTGAGCTCTGAATATCTGAAAAAGGCTGCAATACAGTTTGCAAATACATAACAAGGGGCATATTTATTCTCATCTCTGATAGAATCACATACAGAACTGCAATTTAGCAGTTTTGTTACTAGACAATTTTTCTCATATGTGTTCATTCTAGCCCAAAAGGAGATGCACATTCTATCTTTGGGTCACAGTAGATTATACATGTGACCAACCTGAGCCACTTACTCTTAACAGAAGGACAAAAACAATGCATCATTCATACCATCAATACTGTCTTGGAGGAATCCCCAGGGTATCGGAGACTGAAGACCATCAAGGATCCCAGAAAGCAAAAGAAGGTAAGGGTGGCAACATTTCTAACATCTAACAACGATTCCACAAGAGGAATAGTTCCCATTGTCCAGTCACAGCATAATTCTGAGGGATTGAGAAGAAGCCAAGCATTTACAGGAAGGAGGTAGTTGAAAGTCAGCTGTCTTGCTGGGGATGGACTAACAGCAGCTGGGTTATCAAACCTAAAGCAAAAGAAAAAAGGAGCTTTTAATGAAGAAAGATATGGTTTTGATTTACTTTGTAGAAAACTCTGAAGTCATAGTTAGAACTACTAATTACAGACATGTAAAATATCCTAATCTTCCTGCATTTGTCAGGTGTGAAACCATGCACACTGCAGAGAAGGACAGAGCCTCCCCCATGTTTATGAAACTGTTTTGGGATATAATCAATTTAAGTTTAAAGAAACAGAATGATTTACACCTAAAGTTGGGTTCAGAGGTCCTTGCCCATGTTTATAATGATTTTAATAGTTTGTCTCATTTTTTCAGGGACAGTATTAGGTTCTTGTATTTCTGCATTGCTCAAACTTAAGATAAGTTAGTTTTTCAGTTCTGATGTCATTTATATACACTTATCTTCAAGTAATCTATCTGAAGAGAACCATGTTTTCCACATAGTACATACCTAAAATACAAAATATATTCTGTATGTAGAAGAGGAAAAACTTAAGAGGTTTGATGTATTCAGCCAATGGTCAAATACAGAGACAATAAAAAATACTTCAGCAATAAGACATTTAATTTCTGAATTACTAAGATGAACTATTGATTGTAATTTTTTTTAAATGGTTGCCTGCTCAGATACCTCAATATTTTGTCTATTTTAGTCAACACTTGCTGAAATAATATCATTTAGCAATTTCACAAAAAATGCAATATTGTATAGACACTGAATACCTATATTAAAATAAGTTAGTAACACTTAAATTCATCTATTTTTGGCCATTTCATTCGACTTCATTAACTCACACCTTATTTATCAACAACTGTAAATAAGAAACACTTTACTATTACCTTGTAAACACTGGAAGCTGAGACTGGATAACCTGGACTCTGACAACTACAAGCAGCAGTGTACTAAACATTAGGACTATGAGCTTCAACAGTGTTTGGAGCATAGAGAAAGGAATACTGCCCTTTCCTCGAAGAATCTGTACAGCTGTGTCCAACAATGCTGGCAAGGTGTACTGCAAATCAAAAAATTGTTTATAATCAGACAGGATACTCATTATTCCCCTAGATAAATATAAGCTACCCAGTACTTTTTTCCTTTTTTTTTTTTATCTGCTCCCAACAATTACTTAGTTCAGCTTCTTAGTGCTTTCATGACAGGTCCCCAGAATAAGGTGTCCATTCTAATAAACTATTCAAGTATTCTTGCTAACACTATCACAGCTCAAGCTGTATGCCTGAGCTGTCTATTTTGCACTGACAGATCAAAAAATTGTACCATCTTCAGACTTGAACAAATTACTCGTAACCCTGAAATAAACTTTCAAGAAGAAAAATCACTGTTTTCAGAATTACTAGCCCCTCTGAAAACTTGGCCTATAAACAAAATTCCTTATGAATGAAATACTATTTGCTTCCTTATTAGCCCTGGCTCTCTAGGTTATGCCTCTACTGCAGTAAGTCATCACTCCTTGCTTCATGGATCTTGCAGAGTTTCCCATTACATAACCTAATTTCTTCTCTGTGTACCTCTTTCCCATTGTCTTCATGGCTTCTGCTAGTGATGATTTATTGTTTCACATACATTGGTTGGCTTAACTACAAAAACTGAAAGTTTTTTGAGGACTGGTAAAACTCTAAGTTCATGTGACATCTGTGCTTTCAGAAGAAGCCTCAGTTTGCATATTATCTTTCCTACTCAACTGACTCACACAATCTTGTTAAACTTCAGTGAAATTGAAGACCAGATCAAAAGTTACTAAAAGAAAGGAAGAGTGGGCTGAAAACAAGTCACGTACTGGTGATTTCCTTAAAAATGCAGCTTGAAAATTCTATATTTATTCACTAGATCTGCAAAGGCAATAGTTACAAAGACATCTATGTGATTTTGGTATTTTGGCCTTGATTATGTATCCCCAGGATAGACAGACAATCTTTCGGCTTTTATTGGTGCATTTTTTTCAAAATATTCCTGCAAGTAATTAAGAAATAGTAATTAGAAAATTTTCTAAAAATATACAATGATAATTGCATTTATTTTGATTATTAAAAACCTAAGAATTACTTAATCGCAGGAACATCTTGTTTCCTTAAGGAAAAGTTACTACTAATTTAAAGGCTTATCAATGCTTAAAATGCAATCTGGAAGATAATGGTTCTCTTAGAACAACCAATTTCTTAAGAATATTACTTATTCAAATAGGACTACTCCAAAATGTCTGGTTACTCAATAGAAAATGATGAAATGCATTTGTATATAATATTTTCTCTATTTTTACTACAGGGATTAAAGACAAATAATCCCCCCACCTTTATGCACCTCAAACTTTAATCAAGACTGTTACATGTTAGGATTTGCAAAGCTCAGTCAACTAAAACCATAGGCTTCCATTAAGACCTGTCATGTCTTTCCTGAGTATATTTGCTAACATCTCTGTATGGCATGTAAAGGACAACTTGGAAGTAATTTGATTCCCTCACCATGAACCATTTATGTGAAACATGAACTGACTCAAAAAAATCTGAAAAATATAACAGAAGTATTGAGTTAAACTGAACTGAGAAAGATCAGTGCTGAAATATGATGCTTCAAAGTACTTAATGTCTCATAACAGAAATTCACTTTATTTTTCAACAGCTTACCCCCTGAGCAATAAATACTTCATACACACAGCATATCCCCACCACTGTTATTCCTTGTTCTTTACACAGGGTTGCAACAGCTACTAGAAACACAGTCACTGCAATTGGAGTCCACACTGCAAATAAAGAAGACATTATTTAAAATGCTCCATATTACAAAAACCATAAATATTTAATAAAGTAAATTAACCTAAAAAGCGAAGATTTTGGCTCTTCATGTTTGAATATGCTATATTCTGTAAACTTGTTTAGTACGTAATTTCTTATGAGAGATGACAGTTTTACTCTACAGAAAATAATACACATACATAAATGTTAGAACTGCCTCCCTTAAACTGAAATAACTAAATGAAGGGTAAAAGACTAATTTATAGTAAGTAAAGCAAAATAACTCCATATTTCTTAAATCACCAGAGCACTTTTTCAAATGGAGTACTTTATAGGGAGTCATGACTTTTCAATATGTCAATCTGGCAAAGAAGCAAGCCTCCTTCATCTGCACTAAAACTTTGCAGCTTACTTGTGACTGAGGCACCTCAGCACACTTCCACTTAAATTGCAGTAATAAAAGCCAGTGCAAGAATCCCCTAGAGTAGGTGTGATAAAACTTTAGAAAGAATTCTAAAGAAACACTTTATAATAAAAATTAAGAAATGCCTAAATCTTGGGGGGAAAAAAAAAAGTAATTTATAATGGAAAGTAGTATTACATGGGTACACTCGGTGCAAAAGTGTGTTTTGGTACACACTTGCTGAATAACCAGTAAACCTCTATTACGGTTTTAAGAACATTTTTATCAGTGATAAAGAAATTAAATTATATCTCTATTTCTCAATGACTTACCTATGGTATTATCTGGCCCTTTAGACTTTGTGTATGACAAAAAAGCAGCTAGGAAAAAAATGGATGATAAAAGCTCTGCTCTGCCCACAACTCCAGTTACCTGAAAAATAAAAGAAGAAAAACTATTGTTATTATTACATCTTTATTATTATTTGATACTTTAAGATAGTACTTGTTGAGATATTATTAGTAATCTAAGTATGCTACTTATACATTACTAGATACTTCTTACTATAAAGCTAGCAGATCTTTAAGGAAGTATTCTGTAGAGTGCAGGAGTTACCAATCCCCAGGAGCAAGAAATTGGGCAAAGAAAGCAATAGGTTGGCATTGCTGAGTAGAGAACTGCTGGTCAAACTAAAGTGAAAGCAGCAAATGCCCATGCAGTTGAAACAAGGACAGGTAAACTGGGAAGAATACAGGGACAGAGTTCAGTTGTGCAGAGATGGGGTGAGGAAGGCCAAGGCAAAGCTGGAACTGAACTTGGCAAGGGCCAAAGAATAACAAGAACTGCTTCTACAGGTATTTTAACCAGAAAAGGAAGGTCGAAGACAAATAATGCTGAAAAACTGGTAACAATGGACAAGGAAAAGGCTGAGGTACTCAACAACATTTTTGCCTCAGGTTCATTGGCAACCTCTCTTCCCAAATCTCTCAAGTGAATGGAGAGCAGGATTGGGACTGGGAGAACAAAGTGCTTCCTGCAGTAAGTAAAGGTCAGGTTCATGAACACCTGAGGATCCTGAGCATGCATAAGTCTATGGGACGGGATGACATGCATCCCAGAGTCCCGCAGGAACTAAGGGATGTAGTTGCCTATCTCCATATTTGACAGTCAGGTGAAGTCCAGGTGACTGTAAGATGGGAAATACTGTACCATCTTTAAAAAGAGTAGAAAGGAGGACCCTGGGAACTACAGCTGTCATCCTCATCTCTGTGCTTGGGAACACCATGGAACTGATCCTCCTAGAAGCTATGCTAAGGCACATGGAAAAAGGTAAGTTATTCAAGACAGCCAGTAAGGCTTCATAAGGGGCGACAAGGACACCTGCCTGTCCAACCTAGTGATCTTATTTCACGGAGTGACTCCATCAGTGGACAAGTGAAGGGCTACAGATATAATTTATTTAGTCTTCTCTAAAATCTTGTACACGGTACCCCACAATAGAGAGAGACATTGAGTGGATAAGTGGACTGCTGAATGGATAAGGAATTGGTTGGATGGTTGCATCCAGAGGCTAACGATCACTGGCTCAGAGTCCCAATGGACATCAGTGACAAGTGGTGTCCCTCAGGGGTCCATACTGGGACCAGCGTTATTTAATATCTTCATTAAAGTCATAGGCAAAAGGACTGAGTGCACCCTCAGCAAGTTTGTGATGACACCAAGCTGAGCGGTGCAGCTGAAACATCTGAAGGATGGGATGCCATCCAGAGGGACCTGGATGAGTTCAAGAAGTGGGTCCTTGGGAATCTCATGAGGTGTAACAGGACCGAGTGATAAGTGCTGCACCTGAGTCCAGATCTCTGGTACCAATCCAGACTGAGGATGGAGACCAGACCTGCTCAGAAGGACTTGGGGGTGCTGGTGGATGAGAGGCTGGACATGACCCAGCCATGTGCACTCAGAGCTCAGAGAGCCAAACGTGTCCTGGGCTGCATCCAAAGCAGTGTGGACAGCAGGGCCAGGGAGGGGATTCTGCTCCTCTGCTGCTGTGAGACCCCACCTGGAACACTGCATCCAGCCCTGGGGTACCCAGCACAGGAAGGACATGGACTTGTTAGAGTGAGTCCAGAGAAGGCCACCAAGATGATCAGAGGGATGGAACACCTCTCCTATGAGGAAAGGCTGAGAGAATTGGATTATTCAGCCTGGAGAAGGCAGCTTCATGATGACCTAATTTTGGCTCTCCACTACCTGAAAGGAGCCTACAAGGAGGGAGAGAGACTATTTTCAAGGTGACAGGACAAGGAGGAATGGCTTCAAACTGAAAAGAGAGTAGTTTTAGATTAGATATTAGGAAAAAATTCTTTACTGTGAGAGAGTGATAAGGCATTGGCACAGGTTGCCCAGAGAAGCAGTGGATGCCCCATCCTTGGAAGTGTTTAAGGCCAGGTGGGATGGGACTTTGAGCAACCTGGTCTAGTGGAAGCTGGAACTAGATGCTCTTTAAGGGCCCTTCCAACCCAAACCATTGTATGTTTCTATTCTAGCAACTATTCTAGTACTAGAATAGTGCATGACTGATATACTACTAGGATATGCATAAATAGGATCGATAAACCAAACAAAAAAAGACTCAGGCAAGAAAGGCTGCTTTCAGTTCAATCATTCAAACAAGAATCATACATGTGACTGGCACCCAACTGTGGCTGATGTTGCTCTAACCATTAAGACAACTGAAAAATGCTGAAAGTTCTCTTCAGTCAAACAAATATTGTTTGGGGCAGAATTTGGGCACAATAACAACTGCTGTCTCCATAATACTTGGATGACATCAGCTTTCAGCACTAGGAGTTCTAACAGAAGACTCACAAGGGCTGCTGCACATACATATTCTGCAGACACCAGCACACAGAAGCTATGATAGTTATTTTGTTCATACCTTTTCTGACTGGTTGAACAGATCTGAATCTGAAAAGAGCATTCCTTTGACTAGTGCTATGGCAGCTCTAAGGTGAGTAGTCAACAATTACAAGTAAATAGATGGGAAGCTCAGTGCAATAGATAAAGAATGCCAGGCTTTACTACAGGTCTGGCACTTTTCTGAATGACGGTTTGGTTGGCAATATGAAAACTACAGGTAATGATGAGACAGAGAGGGGTGGATTTTATGAAATTCAGAGAAATGCTAAAATGTGTAGGGCAGAAGGATGTTTCAGAATCCCCAGTGAAATGCAGATTTATTCCCATTTCAAGAACTGTTTTCAAAAAACGCTAAGGTGAAACCAAGAACCAGACATGGAATACAGGTCATTATGTTAATGGTTACTGCAGTAGCCACTGTGTTGATGACAATACCATCTAGGACTACCACTCTTCCTCACTTGTCCTCTTCTGTAATGCCTCTGATTGCTTCCCAATTTTGCAAGTAACATGGCTGAAAAATGGCATGCTATCCTGAGGTCATATTTAGCTAAGGAAACCTCATAGCTCATGATTTAACTATAATGATGCTGAAAACTAACTTTCTACCATCCAGATCCAGCTAGAAAGTTTTATTGCAAGGTACATTCTTAGTCAAGCATGATTGATCCAGCACAGCATAAAACGAGAAAGTAACTCAGTACTCAAGGTCACAGTGTAAAGAAAAGCATTCTAATCTGAATTTGAAATCATACTCTAGTACTTCTCTTGGGACTACTGTATGTTTACCAAAGGATTCACTGAATCACACACAGACAAAGCATGTTTCATGACTCGTGAGATACCACAGTTTGTGTTAATATTTTGAAGAGTATGTAAGTATATGTTTCCAAAATATCTTAAGATGTTTCAAAGATTCCTGGTCTGGATTGCAAAATTGTCTATGATTAAGACATTAAAGAGAACTTTATCTGTCGATCAGTTGAAAGAGAACATTAATAAAGCATGTTGGTGTGCCTCCACAGTTGACTGCCAACAAAAGAGAGGTTCTGTTTCTGGATACAAACGTGACTTCTGAGAGAAAATTCCAGCACTCGGAAGGTTAGCTGATATCCTGTAGTTATAAAGGTGGTTTATATACTTTTGGCCTGCAAAGTAGCAAAGTAGCTAGGAAGACTGAACTGGAATTGTAAAGACAAAAACTATGATGCTATTATTCAACCTATTGCCTAAAAACTTCTTCCTCAGAAAAACAGATATTACCATTGCAAGAGGCTAACCTCTCTCAGAACTCAAGCAGAAAATTATCTTCAATTTATCCTGCTCTGATAATTTTTCGAGGAAAAATCTGTTTATCCTAAGATAGGTAAACGTTGAAATATTGATGTATTGCATCTGCTGTTTCAAACTCTTGAGCAGGAGACTAATAAGAAGGATGTTAATTTGAAGGAATGAAAACCAGATATCTTTCAATTATAAAAGATATAAAAATCCCCAGTCCTAACGTACAACTCATTATTACCTCCTCTTTCCTGTGTAAGGAAACTACCAGTTGTTCTACTTTTAATACACTGAAAAAGGTGGAGGTAGGAAGAAAAAAGCTCTCATCTGACTCTTCATTGAGTACCTAAGTACAACAGCAGAGGGATTCAACTAGAATTGCAGTTTCTCAGTGTTTCCAGGCCAGCACCAAGCTGTATCATCCTTGTGTTACAGTGCCCTCATGTGGCCGATACCAGGCCTTACACACCCTTTGCCAAATTGCTTCAGAACTACGCAACATTGCCTTACACAATTCGCTTTTGTTACGCAACGTGCTGCACGATTTGTACAGTACTTTTTACTAACTCTGATGCACAGTAATAAAAACATCTGTGTTACTTGCTATTTCAGGCAGAATCTGAAAGTTCAAGCATGATAAAGAATCACTGAAATTTGGAATGAAAGTGATAAAATTACAGTGGCTGATCTAACCTGTGAGCCACCAATATAAGTCACTAGCAACTTGCTAATGCTCCTGCAAAAATGCTATCACATTTACTACAAAGAGGTAATGCCAAATTTGGCAATTTAAAGCATGTTCTTTCAAAGAACCAGAAAGCCAAATGAAATTTTAAAAATCTACTTTTTTAAAACTGTATTTTATCCAAGTTTTTATGGGGGTTTGTGCTTTGGAGTAAGAAGAAATTTTTAGGTGCTTAACTTCTGCATTTTTAAACATTTCATTAACTTCATATGTCCTAGCAAGGACATATTAGCAGCTCAAATAGCATATAACTTTATCAACTCAATTCCTGTAAAATTTGCTCAAAATACACAGATGCAAGCTTCTTAATCATTGCCTAAAGGGATTTGTACTCTTAGTGAATGAGAGATGCAAACTCTTTATGCAACAAATCAGGACCAAAAAATGACAATATAAAATAAGAGCAAACCCCTCTCATTTTATTAAAATCAAGAGACTCTACTCCCTCCCTTCCCCACCCAAAAAAACCCACATAATAAAGTGGTTTTCCAAAGCAGCAAAAGATTCAAACACTTTCAGTTTTCTGACAAAGTTAAACTATTACTAAAAGAAAAAGATACAAGAGAAAAGACTTTGCAACACCTGTGTACTGAAATCCAGTCTACTTTACCAGATTTTCTGGCAGAAACTAATCCAATGAACGGAGACTACAAGACTTCATTTCCTTCACAACACTGAAAGCCTGGTTGGCCATTAAAAATACATAATGAGAAAACTTGTACAAATAAAGCTTTTTTTTTTTTTAATAGCAGTGAAGAATTCCTTCAGAATCAAAGAAAAGGTAAATGCGAGAGGAAAGGAATGTATTTCTTCTTCCTAATACACTATATGTTAAAAAAGTGGAAGGTTCAAACAGAATGGGCCTATGCAGGCTATAGCACAGCAACAACAATCCTAGAAGAAGGTCCCGCTGAGACAGACATATTGACAGAAAAGAAAGTAGACAGAACAGACATGGTGATTAGCCACAAGGGATTCTGGAAATGAATTAAGAGGCATCCATAGTAGTTGCAAAATAGCCTGCTGAATGAATCATCACAGAACACAAATGTCTATGTAAGCTGAAGTCATAAAAGCCCATGTGCATAGCAGAGGCCTAAGTTATTTAGTAACTAAATTAATGTGTCTTTAATTATTTTCCAGTAGCTGCATGTAATATAAAACAACTCTGAGCATGAAAATTTGTCTCTTCACCATTCACTGCAAAGGGAAGAGTCAGTATGAGTCAAACCACTTTCTGGAGTGACATATATAAGCAGATATAAACACCATGAAATTTAAGTTCAAGTAACACAGCTCAAACAAATTAAGCACATCACAGCTGTACCTACCGCTTCAGTATGTATTGGATGTACTGCAAAGAGCAAGGATGCAACTACGCTGCTCCTGTTGTCCAGGAAGAGCTTACAGACCTTGAGGAAGACTAGGCAAACGATCACATGAAAGACCAGATTTAGAAAGTGGTAAGAAACTGCATTTAACTCACTGAACAAGTAGTTTAAGCGAAACGTTAGAACTGTGAGGGGACGATAAGATTTATGACTCCTCTCCTGAAAGAAAATAAATAAATAAATCAGTCACCATGAAGTTACAAAGAGACTTTCACTCCCAAATACCTTTCTAAACACCTAGGCATATGTGAATCCCCTTCTACTGTCAGGCACTTACCTTCAAAATAATGGTATGAAAATCAGTAGCTTCCCTCCCCCAAAAAAGGACTTTTTTCCACTAGATGTGATTTTTGAGTAAAAACATGTTAAAAAGTACTACTTGAAACTTTACTGGGGGAGTTCAGAAACCTACTTAACCCTCAATGAATACAGAACTAAATGGCATCTGGAAGCTTTGGTTACAGGATTATATGAAAATTACATATCTGAGTCTATTTGTAAAACTAGCAAATAGTATCTCACAAGGAATTAATCCTGTATGTTACAAACATAAAAGATTACAAAGTGGAATGCCTTGATTGGCAGAAAATGTATGAATGGAAGAGAATTTTTATTTATTTGCTCAGCAAGAACACCATGTGTGACTTTTAAAACTGTATCAAAATCCTTTAGCCATTGCCATTTAAAAATGTTTATCAACAACTTCGATGCCAATGCAGCTTTTCAGATAAAACATAGCCACTCTACATGGGCAACAAATCAGAAACTCTAAATTCATATTTTTATATATATATATATACACACACACTTAAATAAATTCAAAGGATTCAATACCCTAATTCCAAGCTTTGTTGTTTAAGTGTTATCTTTCCTTCCAGACTGCATTTAGAAATAAATACATTTGTATGTCGATATCTAACTTTTGTAGGAGAAAATTGGTCAGCATTGCTCAATTTCAATATTGGGATTACATAGCAAATAGCATCTTGCAGCTGTGTGCTGTCAGTACAACTTAATTTTCTTACCAGTACTTTTATTGAGCAAAGGCAAAGAATATAAGCTACGTGTGTTCCTGTTATTACAGTATGAACACTAGCACCAACAAATTCTATCAAATCCAAGCTATTCTCTTAAAATCATGTTAGGTAAAAGAAGTAAAAAAACACTGCAAGTTTTTCTTTCAATTTCCTAAACATTTCAAAGTGTTTCACAAACCATTTACCTCAGACATTGGAGTGCCCCAGAAGTCATTCTGAAACAGATTTTTTAACGGAGTAGAAGGATGCAAATCTTTATTGTCCAAAATTGCTGAAACATCATCAAAAACAAACCCACAAAAGAGACTATTCCAGTAGCAGGCTGCCACCACACCAACTATTAGTACTGCTTCCTTCAGGCTTACGTCAGCCATCTTCTCTAGGAGTTTTCATGGACAAAAGCTGAAACATATGTAGAGAAACTTAAGTAGCTTTACTTACTAAATTTGATAAAGAAAGTAAAAATAAAACATCAAATACTTTAGAAGTTAATGATACTCCATACCTAAAAATCAGTAAGATGGAAAAGTTTCCTCATGTCTCACGCATGTAACATGGTTTACTGTTTAAAATAAATACTCTCATTAAAATATCTCACCCTTAAAAAGCCTTACACAAGGTGGATACACTGCTACTTTCCATGTTTTACTGGGGTGAGGGGCGGGGCGAGGGAAGCATTGATAATAAATTGTGATGTAGTTTTCAGCAGATAGCTATGCAGTTCAAGTGAGTGCTGAAAACTGATAAACTATGAAAACTAAGTTCTCTGGAATCCTGAGTAGTTTAACAAAATTTGAAGTTATCACAAAATTCTAAGTTGTTGAAGAGGCAGACAGTGTGTCAATTATTTATGGGGTTTAGGTTTAAAGGTGTTTCTCAAAATATTTCAAAAGGAATTAAAACTAAAACTTCAAACATTGTAATGAACAAACAGGAAACTTGTAGAACGTCATAAATATGGAGGTTCAAGAACAGGACATTAATAATAATAAAAAGTTAAACTTACCATTGAAGGTCACACGAGGCTCATTTGCATTCTTTGTACAAGCTCATGAAAAGGACATTTTTTTTCCTCAACTCTGCCAATTGCTCTGATGTCACTGACTGTTCATGAGAGTACTGTCTAAAAAATAGCATGTAAAAAAGACAAAATGAACTTTATCTTACATTATTTTCTCTCATCTTGCATAAACTTCCTAAACCCTGGAAATTACTAATATGCATCTATGATTATTTACAACATATAATATGAGTGGACTGATCAAAACTTGAAATTACTGTGTATTGGGTCATTTGAAAATACTGTTCTTCCTAGGAAGAGTAAGAAGGTAACTACAGGTCAAAGGCATTTCTTCTGACCACTGGTTGACACAGCACAGACCACTGCCAACTGCTGGGACCAAAGATACTGAAAAGCTACAGAGAGTTGAACACTGAAAATAGACATGACTAAACAAGAGTAATTTCCCCCAAAGTATAGGGGCGGAACATCTGTAAGGACACAGAGCAGCTAATATTCACCAGATAATGCAGATCCATGAATATGTAAAGACTGCAGCCTCATGTACATCACAGTTCAAACATCAAAGCTGATGAGCTATTTGAAAGCTACAGTCTGCTTTATCACCCTAAACCCTTAAATCATGGTGATTTTTTTTCCCCTTTGGTTTCCTGGGCTTTTTTTAAAACTGTGTTCAGATTTATCATAAAACATGCTGAGCTGGAAGAGAACCACAAGAATCACTGAGTCCAACTTCTGGCCCTGCACAGTTCAACCCCAAGAATCACACCATGTGCCTGACAGCATTGTCCAAATGCTTCTTGAACTCTAAAAACAGGCAACAGAGATCTAGATAGGTGATCTTGGTTGTGGTTTGCAGTCTGGACCTGAGAGCATGACAATCACTCATCATCACAACTAGTGGTAAAGGAGAAGTTGGGTACAGGAAGGAATACACATGCAACAAGATGCAGCTGCAGCTAAACTAAAAAACAGGACACAGATAATTTCGAGGAAATCAAGAAATCAAGGAACCATTTGGTGTTCCTCACATAATGGCACTCAAGGGCTTTTTTACTTTTGTAGTACTTGGAGCACTAGCCATTGATGTTACTTCAACCAAGAAAGCCTTTTTTTTCAAAGCTGCCACCACCCTTTTAATTAACAAAAATAAGTATAAAAACCACCACAATGTTAAAGGATGTTGCTACATCTTTTTCACAGAATCATACAATGGTTTGGCTTGGAACAGACCTTAAAGATGATCTAGTTCCAATCCCCCTGCCAGAGGCTCGATCAGAGAGTACTTTAAAACACCAAGTCAAGTTTACAACTGAACTTGGCAGCCAGAGAAATCTTATTAAAAAAAGAAAACAAAGCATGCTGCAGGAATACATGAAAAGACAGCTCACTTTTGAACTTCAACTCACCAATTTTTTAGTTCCCCCTTCAAAGAGGGTGAATATGAAACTGATGCTTCTACTCTGCCAGAATTTGAAACTCCTTTTTTGCAACAGCTTCTCAACACTGCACTTCCTACTTCTTAAGGTTCACTAGTTCTACTGAAAAGCAGTGACATCTGAAAAGGACCTACAATAAACGTGTCAGGATTTTCCAGCATACGAGCCTTTATTATTTTAAATACTATGACAAGGTAATACTGTCACACAGAACCAACCGTAAGATTTATTTAAATTCAACCTTTAAGAACAGACATTATAAGGTCAGTAGGGTTTTGGTGACTTGTAATCCTTTGATACTGCTTCAGAAACAGCTACTGTTATCCAACTAGCAAAAGCCAAAAATTGATTCCTAAGTATTGCATCTTATCAAAATGAAAAGCTTAACCAATCTTAATTATTAGGTCTTTCAACTTTTAGTATGTTTTTACATTTCCACACATGAAAAGTATGTCAAAACATCTACTTTACTTATCCCATAATCCTAGGTGATTCTGGTGCTTCTACAAGCTTTTCTTTTTGCTCTGAATTTCTAGTATTCCCTCCACTCAGAACTCTACACTCTACACCCCTGTACCCTGAGAGAGCTTGACTCACCCACATGCCAGCTCTAGGGAAAATATTGTTTTCATCTGAATGAAAGAGAACTCTTAAGCATAAATAAATGCAGATTTTAGATAAATCCAAAGTTTACGTTTTAGTGGCTTGCTCACCATCAGATGAATCTTCTAGAGAACTCGAAAAAATATCCACATTTAACATCAGAATTTTAATTGCAATTCACCTTTTCCTTTACATACACATTTCAATCACAGATACAACTACATGGCTATACTTTGGTCTTTCAAGACAAATATTTGAGCCACAGACACTTCAGGCAATCCTGAACAGTTTTACTAAATTTACTGTAAGCAACGAATATAAGCAACAAAATGCACTGTTCTGGTTTTAGTAGCAAGTCAGACAACATACTGCTCGAACTGCCAAACTTTGTAACCTCTAAAGAACCACACCATACCTCTCTCAAATTTCTGTTGTGTGCTAAAACACTAGGTCTTGAGAAAAGGTGTAAGAGAAACCTGGTAAGCCCCCATATTCAAGCAATCTGCTTCCAGGCTAAGCACAAAGAGAAGAATGGGAAATGTAAGGGCACGTACAACCTGTAGATAACACAAAAATCGTAGCACAGGTACTTTATTACTTCTGACTTGCATTCTGGCCTTCTAAGGTCTTGTTTTACTGAAATGTACTCTAATGATACACAGAGTTAAGAAAATTACTTTTTTCCTCCTTGTCTGATTACAAGATACTTTCAAATGTTCTTGCTGAGTTAAAGCATAAGTGTAGGGAAAAAAAGTTTTTGCAGTCCTTTATGTTAGTGTAACAATGCAGATTTTGAGGAAGCCTCACCATGAGAACTACTACTTCCTATCTGCTACTGTAGCTGGGTCCACTCTCACACGCCAAGCTCCAAACCTGCAATGATCATCAACATGTTGAGAATGCAAAACTAAAGCAGAGGTTTATAAAAGATCATCTGTACTTGGTAAGCCAGGCAAAAGGTATGCCTGCCATTAAACTCAGTGGAAAACAGCAACTGCTTCTTGGCAACCAAAACTACTTTCACACCAACTAATCTGTTATCAGTTTGATGTTGGAAAGTAAGAAGCCATGTAAGGAGTATGTAAGACTGAGAACCTCGTCAATCACAGATGTGCAAGAGTCTGCTGAAGCCCTGGTATGACTGGGCTGCTCATGTGACTGGATACATGCCCCTTCTTACCCAAGTGACATGTTGATCAACCCATGTATGGTCTTGCAAGTGCCAGTACTTCACTCCCAGCGATGGATGTATTTGATAAACACCTGCAAAATGCTGCCTAACAACTTCTGCGTTAACACAGACTTGCTTGGAGGGACAACCACATCACTGCCTACTCCTATACACGCAAACAGACTAACCATCCCTCAAGTTATTTTTTTTCATCCCACCTACCTGCTACTTTCACAGCTTCTAAGACTGCCCCTCAGATACCTTAACTACCCCTTGGGCTGTATGACTGCCAGCTCAAGGTCTAGGGCATAGCCACAGACAGAGCTACCATTTGACTGGATGAAATCAGGACAGACACGTACTTCATATACTTTATTACAAAGACTTCTGTTAGATGCTTTAATTCACAACAATATCTGACCATGCCATGAAGAATATACAGCTGAAAACACTAAACAACAAGATAAGCCTTCAGAGTCAGAAACTGCACAGTAGTCATGAGAGCCAACTGTAAAAAAAGGAATACCCAGGCTGTGCAAAACACCCTATGATTGGACTAAATTTCTCAAGCTGTTTGGCACAGAAATCTGCACTTTGCACTGCACCATTTTCATGTTTTTACAGAGACATTAAATGGAAAGGACAGAAGAGAACCAGAACTCTCAAGCTCAATTGACTCATAACATACATAGTCTTCCTCTTCCAATGTCTTGAGATCCCTCTAATAGTTCATCCAGTCTTCAAGAATTATAGACAGGAATAAAACATAAGAAAGGCCCACAAAACTGAAAAGAACACTGACAGAAAACCAAGTAGCAACCACCAAGAGCCAAAGTACTTTTAGAAAGCAAGAAAACAAAATATGTCACAACAATTGCTACTAAATCCATGACACTACAGATAGTTTAGCACACCACATACTGCAAGATACAGTAGACTGCATTAAAAAAACCTCCGTCACAAATAAAAAATGTGTAATTATGTTGTAAGAGTATCCTCAGTTAGGAAATTTGGGAGTGTGGAAGCCATTTTCTGTCCCTTAGAATTCAGAAAAAATTGGCAAGTGTGTATCTTGGCAAGAATATAGCTGCAATCCCAAAACACGCAAAACCTATTTAGCATGCCATAATTACCTATCTGCCACCTTACATTAAAAGACCCTTGGAGGACAAATACGTTTTTGTCCATTAGACATACCTGACTATCAAACTTTAGAAACTTAAACATACATTTAAGTTTTTTTCTTCCACTGAGCAATGGCACTTTTACAGATTGGAAGGTGTTAATAACAACATGCGTTATGCCTATTTGCTAAAAAATAATCAGGCATTTCTGGAGATTTATTCACTCTAGAGACATAAACTTTACTAACCACTGAAGGTCCCAAACTGTTTAGAACATATTTACAGTTCACACAGAAAACCTTCAAATTGTCAAAGGTGGAAGAAAACAAAGAGCTGTTAGAATCACTCCTAGGGTTATTTTTAAACAGGTGAGCAACTAGTTCATCTAAGAGCTGGTAGCTGAACTGATGAGTATCAGCAGAGATACATACAAACCAGCAGTACAGTCACTTAAAAAAAGCATCTTCATTTATCTTCTAAGGCTCTGTTAATGTCCTAATCTGTACCGCCTACTTGCTAACCTTTATTTTTATTTTGAGTTAAACTGAACATTCTTTCTGCTGATGTAAAAGTGTTTAATGACTGAGAGAGATCGTAATTTTGTTTACGTTGCACCTTTCCAACAAAGCCATGAACTTTATCTTCTCTTAAAAATGCCACTCCAAGGCAGATCTCCAATACGACACAACTTAGATGAACATCTGACATTTAAATGATTGGGCTTGAATCTAATCTAGAAGGCAAGAAGTATTTGGGAAGATGAGAGGAGAAATAATACAAAACATGCCTGGATTCCTCTTTCATCTTGCAGAGATCCTAAAACAGGATAAATAAAACAAGGAAAAGTTTTTATTGTGAAAACCTTCTTCTGCAAATACTTCCAGATCAAGAGGCAGGGGACTACTAGGAAATACTCTTTACTATCCAGGAACACAATGGCCTCCAGCCTTCTCTTCATATGGTTCTGAAGGACTAGCTGGAAGAGTACTGGGAGTTCTGATACAAAGTCAGAACACATGTTGCAGGCCAGATGAAAGATCTCCCAAAGGGAAAGAACTTGCTGGCAACCAAGCAGCTGAACTAACACTTCAGACATTTTAGGTTACTCTGGTACAAACAAGGATCAAAACGTAACACAATTTAAAATGAGATGAAGATACTGGTTTAGCTGGTGGTTTAGCTTCAATCAATTCAATGCAACTGGTACAGTTTATATTTCAGTCAGCTGAAATACAAACCACACAGTTCTAGCTTGTACTTTATAACTTAAACCAGTAACAGAACCTCACATTTCAATGCCAAACCTTTAGGGGTTTTAGGTTGGGTGTCTTTTGGTTGGTTCTTTTTTTTGCTACATTCAAAGAGTAAAAAAATAACACCTGTTCTATTTAGAGCAACTATGTAAAAGATCTTTCATTGCCTCACAGGACACTTATGCAAAAATGATGTCTCTAAAATAACACTTATCACCACTCTCAGTGTTCCAGAAATTCAACAGCAGAAACTGCATGCTTGTTAACACTAAAGAATAAATGAACAAAAGCTACATGTGAGGTATAAGATGAAAACACAGCCTTTAGACACTGTTACTCTGTCCTTACTTAGTATGCTGGGTTGGAAATACAACTCCCTGTGGTATTTTAAATAACATCGCATTAGGTTTTTCATAGCGCAGTTTTTCTATTAGGTCTTTGCAATGGCACACTGCTATCCAAGCTGTGATTTAATACACATGCCTGACTCTTCTATCAGAGTGGGTCAAACTGTGCACTAGGGAGCCAGAATGATTTCTCAGCTCCAGAACTCTAAGTATCTACTCCCACTAAAAGAAGATCCATTTACACAAAGGTCATCATGTGAGGTAATGGAAAACAAAAAAACCACCTAATTTACTTTGTCCAAGTCAAATTTTTCTTGTTTCATGTGGGATTGATACTTCAATTCTTTTTATTCTTGTTTAGTGTGGGATTGATACTTCAATTCTTTTTATTCTTTTTTCAATTTTTGGAGTTTCTATGTCCACCTCAAATCCAAACACCTTTTACTTTTGCACCAAAGGTCTTTACTAGCTGCACTACAGAATTACAACCCAGATATGGTTTCACTACCAGTCAATGCAATAGCGTGTTTTCCGTTGATTCTGCAACAGAACACTCAAAAATCCTGATGCATATTTAATAGAGCACATTAATAGCTATACTGGCATTAAGAGTTTGTTAAGATAATGAAGATGACAAAAAAAGCGCTCCTATACAGAAGCACTCTAACATCAATGGATTCTTTTCTCTACCATAGGACGATTCATTTCCTGAAGACTTGTTTTGTGGCTAAGGTGCCATGATTTTCTGTCATTTCCTACAACAAAAAAAAGTCTCTCCTACTAAGAAATCATTGTTTTACATTTAACCATAATTAATTTTATTTTTAATAACATTACCCATTCATTAAATATAATCCAGCCTCTCTCCCTTCACTAACTACAGTTTGCTTTTTGCATCCAACATGGAACTATAATTAACCCCTAGCTGAGATATAGATGTCTTTGGAGTTGTGCTGTGACTGGAATGAGCTATATAACTATAATGAGTGCAAGGCATCTTGCATCTTGCCAGTCTTCATTAAATATCAACAGTGATCATGAGATAGCAAAAAACTGAAAACAATTATGAATGTAAAAAAGGGCAAAAGTACAAAGATAAGATTATGAACACCTTTCTCTTACCATTAAAAAAAAAAACCAAAACAAATCCACTTCAGCTCTCCACAGCTGCTGAATAAACAAATCCAAAGAGATAAACACGCCTGGAATAGTTACTAGTTTTCTTTTTTTTTATTTGAAAATATGTTTTAACACTCATTTAACTAAAACATAGGATTCCAAACTTTCTGGGCTGTAAGACCACTACTCAAAACTCAAACTTGCTGGCCAGCAATAGATCCGAGTACAGAGTGGATCCGAGTAGTTTATAGGGGTGATTTTTCCGGTGCCCTTCACCATTCCCCAAGCTGTCTTCTAGGCTCCCCACTATTCCATGCCTACCCCCAAAGCACACGAGTACCCGGGCAGTCCCGCAGCCCTTCCGCCGGCCGGGCAGAAACCAGCGCATTGCCCGCAGCCCTGGGGCGAGGCAGGCAAGGTAAGGGCGGCGCAGACAGCCAAGCCAGGGCGCGGTCCCGTACACCGCTCAAGCGGCGCGGTCAGCGGTCGAGGCCGCACCGCAGCCCGGCAGGCGCGGAGGGCTCACCGATG
>VZTN01033497.1:232-28001 GCA_013400515.1 Erpornis zantholeuca | reverse complement strand
GGGGAAGGAGCGTCCCGCTGTGTCTGCTCTCGGCTGCTGCCCCTGCTGCGCTTCGTTGGGAGGGCGGCCACAAAATAAGGCAGTTTGTTAATTCAGCAGAGCTGGAATGAAACGGGGACAAAATTGTCTCAGCAGCATCGTGGAGGTATCCTGGGCTGTCACCGTATCACTCCCTGAGCTGGGATATGCCAAGCAGGAGAGAATGGGAACCCTGCAAAGATCCTCTCTTGGCTGGGGCTTTGTAATTAAGATCTAGTGCTTTGCAGAGCTGCTCCAATAGTAGATGCAATTTAAAAGTCAAAAGTAGCTTAAACTGGGTTACCCAGTGTAAACAAATACAGAGTTAGCAAAGCACATCTCCCACGTAACTGTGGTGCTTTCTGATATTTAGTCCCCCTCGAATAGACATGACTCTGTGCTGCCCATTGTACTCACCTTGGTGGGAGAAGAACAGCTCTTCCTACAGGTGCTTGGTTTCACTGTGATGGAGAGGTATCAGCATGTGAGCTTGGCTGCCTCTGCGTGGTTTCCTGTAATCAGACCATGGCACTGTTGTTCTGGTAGTACTTGAACATACCTTCCAGACTCCCTTTTCTGTCTGAGTTTGCTGAACTTTACAACATATGCCCCTTTTATGTATGCTTGATTCCCTGAATAAGTCCAGAAAATCTTGTTGTAGCTAATACCAAATCGCTATCTATTTCACACATCTTGTAGACCCGTGATCTTACTGTCTCACCACACAAATCATCTGTTTCACGAAAACCATGGGTTTTTGATGAGGACAACTAATGAGTGAAATGATTAAAAACTCTTCAGTTAAATACATTATCTCACAGTATGTATACACTGTAGAACGTGCTCTGTGAATAGGTTGTGCCCCCGTGCCTTACTATAGCTGGTCTCCCAACAAGTTTGTTGTTTAGGTACACATAGCTCTCCTTTTGGATAAAATTTTAGGACTGATATTTTGGTAGGATGTTATTTTTTAAGTTAAGGGAGAAAGATTTGTGAGAGATGAAAGGTAGGAAAGAATTGACAGGTTTGCTTTCAGAATAGTTTTGATTGTTGAGCATTTCAAACTCCTAAGTTCTGTATCTCATCTTCTAAGAAAAAATGAATTGTATTACCTTTTGCCATCTACAACAAAACAGAAAAGCAAAAATGTAGATAAGGTGTCATTCTTGTGAAGTCATGGATTGAATGTAATGAATATTTTATGTTTAGCAAATATTGAAGAAATATAGTAAATATAGGGGAGATTTCAAGCAGTTCACATAATCAGAAAAGATGAAGAATGTAATTTTTATCCTCCCTTAAGCATACAGCTGGATTTCTGAGTCTTACAGGTTTCTTTCAGAGTGCTTAGGCATATTTGTTTTGGAATGTAATACCAGTTTCAGCCTTTCATTAAGGAAGGAGATTTCAGTTGTTGAGTCTTTAAACTGCTGAATGAGGAACAGGTGCATGATGGATCAGATCTCAAAATATCACACTCAGCGTACAGCACTGTTGAAGTTATTGATTGAGCTTGATTTTTTTCTGTAAAATACATACCCCTGCTGTGTCATTAATTTTTTGGATAATAATGCATTTACTATTCTATCTAGCTTTATTTCTTAATTTTTCTTAACCATTTATGCTATATTCATAACTTAAGGCAATAAGTAGGCTTAAAGTTCTGTTTTAAACTTGGCGGAATTAACTTCCTGAAATGTTGATTGAAAGTCTAGAGACAGGTTCAGAGAGTAGAATAATCCAAGATTTCCAATCCCCTCTGCCTTTTTCAGATACTGCATTGACTTTCAGGTGTGTGAGAAATCACTGTGGCCCACAGAAACCAGTAGGTAAGTAGTAGAGGAAAACTTTCCACCACTTTGTGATGAGATTTTTCTTAGTTTCCAGGTTGATTCATGTAATTTGTCAATTCAAGTATTCTAATCCAAAGGGAGTGATGTTTAATACAATGTTGAGAAGTCGGTGCTCACAGTATCAAACTAAAGAAGGTGTTGGTTGTGTTTTTAATATTAGAAATAATGATTTCTGTGTTTGTTCATTGGCATAAAAATACCACATTAAGAGATGGTGAAGAAAACAAGAATATTGAAAACACAGGTTTCATGTGTGTCCTGATCATCACTGATAGTTTTAAGAATTCATTAAGTATGCATGGTGTAATTTTTAACTTAAAGAAAAACTGTTTTATTATAGTCTCGTAGTTTACAATAGATCAAAATGTGAAAAGAATGTTAATCAGTGTTACAAATGGATACAATTATTTGAATCAGGTGGCCAGCCTCCATTAAATCATTTGACCTAAAATTGATTTGCACTGATAATACCTGACAACTGTTATTTTAATCTTTGTTCCAGGAAAAAAATCATAACTTCAATATGGCACCCATTTTAGATTGGAAGAAGCTCATGAAAGTTGATCCAGATACTCTGCCTCGTCAGGAGGAACTAGCGGACAGATTGCTGGATATCATGTCCAAGGTGCTTGAGAAAAAGGGAACATAAGGGTTTTGTTATACCTTCTCCCCTAAAATGTCTCTGGTCCTTTACATATGTGAAAGTTTTATTTTGTGTATTTCATTGATATTAGTGTAAAACCACTTTTGTCTGTTTCCTTAGGTTGATGGGAAAGACTTAAAAACCGAAATTCCAGAAAAACTGATACACCTTTTTAAAATTACTCAATCGCTATTGAAGGTTTGTATTAATGCTTGCTTACTACAATTCTGAAGGTGCATTTGTTTATTTTTTTGTTTAAATGGAAGGATCATTATTCTTTTATTCCCCTGTTCCTAAAAGCACTGCGTACTCCTAAGGTAATGTATATGCTAAATATAAATTGCACCAGAGTACCTGCTTGTAGTTGTTGGAGTTTAGTAGTGGGAAGTGAAGTGACTAATGTACTTATAGAGATGGAAAAATGCAAACAAATTTCTCAAAATAAATATGTTTTAAACATGAGGTCTATGGAACAATCCTATAATTTATGTTAGTAGTAAATATTTCTTCTTTGCTTACTATGCTTCTTTTCTCAGATGAAAACTCAAGAGATAGAACTAGCACTAGAAGAAGTTGAAAAAGCTGGTGAAGAGCAAGCCAAATGTGGTAAGCAAGATTTTTTATGCTGTTCCTAAATGCTGGTCTTTTTAATGCTATTCCTAACAAATTAACATTTGTTAAATGTGGTTTTTAGATTTTTATTGTTGTTGTTTTGTGGCTTTTCTTAGATTTAGAGAACTGGACAAAATACCAGCTGTTCAATTGCTTCAATGAAGCCAACTATTTAAAGTCTAAGGTTAACCATTGTTGTTTTATATGTTTTTTACCTTTTTGGGTAATTCACTATATCTGTTTTATTTTACCAGAAAATAATTTTAAAACAAAGCTGATGAAGCTTCAAAATGAATTAGAGGTATGTTTTAAAATTTCGTTAATGTATAGAATGGTCTGGTGTGTTTTTTTAATTGTTTGAATTTAGACTAGTATTTAATCTTGTAAAGTGATGAAATAGCCCTACATTTTAGCAAATGCTTTTTATTGTTTTTTTGAATAAAATTTCACCCAGTCTTGGGTGAATAATTATTTGACTTTTTGTACTTGAAAAATCCCATTTCTTTTAGTTTTAGCATCTGCTTTGGTTTTTTTAGTTCTTTCTACTTTGAGTATTTTCTATATTTATAATGTTATTTTAATGCTCACAAGACAGCACAAAGATCTGCTGGTGGCCGTGATACTCGTTTTTTGCGTGATGAGATCCGCCAGCTGGAAAAACAATTGGAACAAAAAGAGAGACAGTTAGCAGATATAGAAAAAGAATTGGAAAATGAGAAGAAAGTGAATGAACAGGTAAGAAGCTTGACTAGAAGCTCTAGAAGCTTCTGTCAGATATCTTCTGTCAGATATCTTGAAATGTTGAAGTTCTGAAAAAGCCTCTGAAATTTAGAAAAAAAAATGAAACCACTGATGAAATGGGATTGCTGTGCATTTGTTATTTTTTTTTTGGTTCTGGAGTTCTTTGTGGTGTCAGTGATGCATATAAAGGTTTTCTGTCTTGTAGCTTGCTCTTCGAATTGAAGATGCTGAAAATGAAAACATCAGATTCAGGAGAGAGGTTAGCAAAAATTATTGCTGGTTTACTGTATATAACTTTGTTTATAAATATTTTACTTTCTTTTTGTATTTATAATTTTTGGTGTGATGTTTAATTTTGGAACATTTCCTGTTTACTAGTGCAAAGTAAATATGTAGTACATCTGCTCCAATGAAACTTGGTTAACTCAGGTCAGAAATTCTCTATGTTTCAATTTGCATTGTCCTGTGCAGTAGTTTGGCCTGGATTTGGGGTTTTGAATTTTTAGTATTTTTCTTAAATATTATTGCCAAGTAAATTTGTTTAATTATTGCCCTGGGGTAAAACATTGAGAATCATTTGTCAAAATATCCCTCTACATATGTGCGTATATGCATGCACAGGTATAAAGAAAGCTATTTCCTTTTGTCTCTATATAGAGTAATATTTAGTCTTCCTAAAGCAAAGCTTATTTCTAATATTTTTTATACTTTGTTCTCTTGGTCTTGTTTTCTGCTTTTTAATATGAAGAAAAAGCGCATAAAGAGAAAGGTGAGGCTTCTAAGACTTTAAAAGCAGACTATTGGTGGGTTTTGCGTGTCTTAGCTCTTTGTGTTAGCTTGCTAGAAATGCAATGACTTTGTCTTCAACTCTTAGAAATGGATTTAAGTTTGGATTGCTTTTTGTTCAGAACGAACAGTTGCGTCAGGATGTAGCTGACTATCAGAGGCAAATAGATTCTCAAAAAGAAGCAATTCCATTACGAAGAGGAGAAGTTTCTGATTACACATCCCAGTTGTCCAAAAGAAGCTCTGAGCTTGTCCAGTATTTGGATGAAATTCAGGTAAAAATCGATTCATTCTGTTGAGAATCTATTGGAGTTTTACTGACTGTAGTGTCTTTCATGACACTATGTCAGTTTATAGATAAGGTCACATGGAATAAGGGAATTCATAATATGGGGTAGGTTCATAAGGGGTAGGGTTCTGTCATGCGTACAGGCTGCATCTATGAAACTGGCAAAGGTAATGAAGCTACTGACATGGGGAGATATGTCTTTTATTTGCTGTTTGGATTTGTTGAAATGGATAATCTAGGGGTAAAATACTCTATTCTGTGCTAATTTCAAGTTCTTATTAAGGTATTAAGATGGGCACTTCCTAAAACCAGTTTTTTCTTTATTTTGCAGAATTTAACTGAAGCTAATGAGAAGTTAGAGATTCAAAACCAAGAAATGAGGAAAAATCTTGAGGAATCAGTGCAAGAAATGGAGAAGATGACTGATGAATATAGCAAAATGAAACTAATTGTGCAACAATCTGATATTATTATTGATGAGTTAAGGAAAGAGAAAGATCGGTACAAATTTCAAGTAAGAACTGACTCATTATTTAGTATAATTTTTTTTTAGGTTTCTACTCTGTTTTCATATTTTATCTTAAGTTAAAACATTCTTTCTTAAGTTAAAACCACACACTCCTCTAAAGTAATTCTCTCTAAAAGATCTTACTGTGATCTTTGAATGTGATACAGATTTTAAAATTTGATTGCAGATCACAAACATTTTTTTTGTATAAAACGTTATTCATGAACTCTTCTCAAAAGTCATTCCCTTGCTGTTGTAATATTAATCTATTCAATGTTATGTACTCGATGCAGTGTGTTTGTACATAAATACTGGTTAAGCCCAAACCTTTTTGTAATGTGATGTTCATCCAAATGGTATGTCTAGGTTCAGGATCTTTCAGACCAGCTGAAAGCAAAGAATGAGGAAGATGATCCACTCATGGCAGCTGTAAATGCAAAAGTTGAAGAATGGAAGGTATTTTTTAGTACTTTTAAAATAATTTTTAGGAATTTTTAGGAATTACTTCAAGTGTTCTGATGGTATTTTATCTTCTTTTCAGAAAATCTTAGCTTCAAAAGATGATGAACTCCTAGAGTATCAGCAAATGTTGTTTAACTTGGAAGAGAAAATGAAAATGGTCCAACTTGATGTAGACAGAAATAGTGTACTGTCCCTTCAGCAGGTACAGTCCGTGTGAAACATTGCACACATAGAAATCATCATTCACTAAATGTTCTAATGACCAAATATATATTTAGTCTTTCATAGTTTGTAAATACAAAATACATAAGTTTGATAATTATGGGACAGGTCGATCCATTTCACTGTAAAGTTAGCTTAATGGGCAATGTATGAAGGAAACTTTTTGGTATGCATGACCTGAACTCTTGGTAGTTGGTTCTGTTACTTTCATATCTACCTTTCTAGCTAATATGTAGTGTTTCTAAAATATAGCTTAGTTTCTGTGCACTAAATTTGTTAGTTAAGGAACAGTCTTATGTAGTACTTAATTTTCTGTGTTCATTTGTCTCATCTGATTAACTCTGTGGTTCATCATATGGTAGAGCTAGCTGAATTTGTCTATCTCCTGTATTCATGCTCTTCATGATTTTGAATGTCTTCACTTTCTTAAAAAATGTAACCCCCTCCCTGTCCCCCCAAAATAATGTGGTCCATTAGGATTTCTGAAATAGTACTCTGATTCCAGGATGATTCCCTGCCTTGCTGTAATTTTTTTAACTAAATGTGTAATGACATTTATGTTACATTTTGGGTTCTTCTGGACTGAGCAGTATGGTGAGATATATTTATTCAGTCTTCCAAACCTAGTGACAGATAGCTTCTCAAGAGAAAAAAAATCCTAAAGTACAAATCAGCCTTAGGTATGAGAAGAGGAAAGCAGCTGAAAGTGATAAGCAGTTGTTTGGTTTTCGCTGATTAGATGGCTGTAGAGGTTGCCTTTTTTGGGGGGTGATGGGGAGGGAGGTGGCATTATTAACATGGCATTTTGAAATGTTTTATGGAAATAAGCTGTATTTTAAGCAGACATTTAAAAACTAAATGAAGTTACTGCTCAGGTTTTTACTAAAAAAGGATCGAGCTTGCTATACTTCAATGTATGTTTATATTTTAAAGGGTTATATTTAGGTCTTTGCAACTTTTCTAAGTTCTGTACTTTCAGATTTTAAATGTGGTTATATTTTTAAGAAAGCATGAAAGTTGTTTTTCAGAACATTGGTATAAAATAAGGACCTTGAGATTTTTACAATTTNAAAGTTAGATAACTTGCTAAAAGGCTGTCTGCAATTCAGGTGTCACGTATGATGGATTGTTAGTCCTTGCATCTCTCAGTTCCCAATGGCAGTTTTTTATGAGGAAGCTGCAAGAAACCTGTATCATCTGAAACTTTTCATCTGACATTGGCAAACTCTGAGAGTACTGTTTCCATTTAAAATCATTATACTAAAATGCTGCTTTTTTTCCCATTTGAGTGCTTTATTTTTACTTTCTTATTTTTTCCTGCTTTGCATTTATATACCAAACTTGTAGGTAATATCTAAACTCTGTTGTAAGTATATTATATTTGTTGTTCTATAAATTGTTTTGTATTAGCTGTATGTAATTTCTTCATTTACCTTGTGTTGTTCTGTATTGGTAGTTTGCCTGTCAGTAAAGAAGGATCTTTTAATGGAGTTTCTTTTTTTTTGCATGTGTAGGGTGTGCAAGAGCGAGATGCTCAGATAAGATTGCTTACTGAGCAAGTTGAACAGTATACCAAAGAAATGGAGAAAAATGCATTCGTTATCGAGAAATTAAAAGATGAGCTCCAAAAAGATAAAGGTAGCATGAATATTTTTTATTAATGTCAAAATCAGGAAAATTAGAAACCACAAATTTATTGTGCATTCTTTATTTTTTTAGAAATACAGGAAAAAAATAATTGCAGTATTTGAGTAATTTTAGTCGCTAATCTTTTTACTTCATTTTCTTGTATTAAACATTCACGAAGAGTTTAAATCTATCCAGATTACCTCAGTGGGTTTTATTATCAGGTAATAAAATTATACCTGATCTGTAAAAGTTAGAGCATAACATACAAGGTCTCAGCTCCATCAAGAATTGAAAAGTAGTGATAGCATGCAATTCCAAATAAATTCTGATTTCCCTTCTGTGCCCTCAGTTATGATAAACACTGTTCAAAGGAACTGTTGGGGGGAAGAAAGCCCAACCTCTTATATGTGGTGTCTTGTGATTTCCTAATTAAAAAGGGCAGGAAATGAAGATGTCCTTTATAATGATTTCTGTGGTGTTTCTGTGTTGATTATTGGCAGATGGCCAGAAGTCCTAGTTGAATTGTAAACATCAAGGTTTTTCTTTCCAGGTCACTCATGCCTTGCTCCACAGAATCAAATTGGGGATATGCAAGAAAAGTTAAAAATGCTAGAAGAGAGAACTATGGAGGCTGAGAAATCAGCAGAATTGGCAGAAGCACATGCCAGAGAAAAGGACAAAGAACTTGTTGAGACTTTGAAAAGAATGAGAGACTATGAACTGGTAAAGTTTGTCAGAGTGGAGAGGGTATTCATCATATTTTTAGGAGAGCATTTTGTCCTTTCATATTTATGTAATTGTTGTAATTAAAAATTAAATTAATTACTTCGATGGTCTTCCCCTTCCTCTTCCCTTCCCTGTTGAACACTCAAGATATGATTCCTCAAAGTAACATGTTGGAGGACTCACTTTTGAGATATGCAGACTCCTCTGTATTCAAGGACAGGTTTATAAGATCTGCTTTTTGTTCAGTAACTATTTTCACTAAGCATAGTGGAGAAGAGTGATAGAGGTTGAAAAAGGTTTCTCTTGTCTGCGTAATGATGAAAGAATGATTCATAATCTATTTTAGTAAGTCTTCTATTGGTTGTTTTGTTCTTACTTCCCATGTGGGGTTTTCACAGGGAATATATGGTTTGGAAGAAGCTGTTGCTGAAATCAAAGATTTAAGAAAGCAAGTCAAAATACGAGAACATGAGATCGAGTCATTAATTAAAGAAGTCAATAAACTTGAACTTAAAATAAATGACTTTCTTGATGAAAATGAAGAACTCAGAGAGCGCTTAGGTATGCTGTATCCAGTGCATGTTCAATAACGTGTTGTGTAAAAATTGAAATAGGATTTTTTACAGTACCAAGTCACTGGAAATAATTTGTTATGTTCTGCTAATATTTCCAAGTAGTTTTAATTAGTTTGGAAAAACTGCATGAATGAACTTGGCTCACAGGTTCCTTTGACTGAAGAAAGTAGTAGAATAGGTTCTCAACTCTTCTTTGGTTTTGATTCTTCTTTGACCACACACTGCATAATAAACTGTAATATGGTATTGGGAAACCACAGCATCCTGAAGTTGTAATGCTAGATGAAAAACACAGAGAAAACTTCAGACAGGGTTATTTTTAAATAGAAGAATTTGAACATAAACAAGATTAATTTTTAAGTCCCATTTTATTGTATTTTGGGTTCTGAGTAAGTGAGGTAAAATTAGGCTTTTTTCTGGTCTTAATACATAGAGTATAAGATGTGTTTATGTTATATAGATAGTGACATATTTTTATAGATAGTTGAAATAATTCAACTATCAACAAGTTACTTTTTAACTCTACTTGTCTAGTTATGTTCTTACATAAATTAACTACATTAACTGATATACTTTGTTTTAGGTCTTGAGCCAAAGACAATGATTGATTTAAGTGAATTCAGAAACAGCAAAGCTCTGAAGCAGCAGAGATATAGAGCTGAAAATCAGATCCTTTTGCAAGAGGTAAGTTATAAATACTATTTTTGTGTAACAGCTACCTAATAAAAATGTATTTGAATAGAAAACTGATCTGTGAATAATAATACACAGATCGAAAGACTAGAAGAGGAAAGAATTGAACTGAAAAAACACATTCGTAAGTTGGCTCAGGAGAAAGGAAGAAGAGTTGCAACAATAGGTAGGATGTTTTTATTCTTAACTGTCTTTTCAAAAACATTCTGTTTATAATTACAAACAGAACTTATTCTGTTTATACTTAAGTATAAACATTCCGTTTGTACTTAATGTAGCTATTTTATATTTACTAATTTGTTTAAATTAAAGGTTAAATACATTGCATTGAACCTTTAGGTAAAGAGGTGAGTGGTTTTGGATTTCCTAGTCTTACAGCCCAGTATCTTTTTGAGTTGTGATGACTTGTAATGCATCACTGAGACTTCTGTCATTGCCTTGCAATGGGTGCAGGATGATCTCCCCAAAATTTCTAGTAAATCTACTTAATTCATGTGTTTTGGAATCCTTAGAATTTCAATTCTGTGTTAGCCAGAATAGCATAATGTCCTCAGATGGAAAGATAGAAAACTAGAACTCAGATACAATAAATGGAATATATTCTTTTGCTTGGAGACCACTTAAAATTTTGTAATTTATTACTTGTATATCTACTTGTGCTTTAGGATTGGATGCTGATAATATGCAGATGACTGATAGCTTTACTGAAGAGAAGGGAAAGAATATGAGGAACTTGGATTTCTTGAGCAGACATGACATTGCTGAAGTAAAAGCAAAGGTTAGTTCATAAAGCAAGTTTATGAACATTTCTTGTATTTCTTTTTCAAAAATGAAAACCCCATATTTTGTAAATATTTGTTAAAATATTTATCGAGGGGCTTTTATTAACTGCATTTTAAAAATCCCCAAATGAATAATTTGTAATGCTTTTTAGAAGACTAGTTAATATTCTATATGTTTTGTAAATACAGCCTAGCAGCTCGGGTAACGTGGAATGGAGAAATGTGCTTGTAGATAGAGTAGCAGAGTTAAAATTCTGAAGTCAGAGAAGAATATAGCTGAAAACAGAAAGGCTGTGGGAAATCTACTTAGAAGAACTTTTGGCATACAAAAGAATTCAGATCACTTAGAAACCAGAAGTACTTTTTCAGTTCATTTAGGTTCTAAACACGTGATATAGTGGCAACTAGTTAAACACAAGTGTAATTTTGAAGCTCTTTGTGTTTTCATAGCAGAACAACTTACACAGCCTTACAGACTTTTCGTGTTTACCAGACCACTCTTCCAGCTGCTGCATGACCCAAGAGTACATATTTTGCTATGGACAGTATTATATGGGATACACCTCATGTAATTATTCCAGTGAATCCATTTTTGTTCCTATTTAGGCAAGAAATCAGTATGTGGACTGGGAATTTTTCATGAATGCATACTTCAAATTCAAAGAAGTCTGTAACTAAAATATTAAATTGCTAAAATTAGATTCTGCGTATTTTTTTGTCTAGGAGAAACTTGTATGTTTTTTTCTTTAGAATGAATATCTTGCAACTGAATTACGTGAGAGAGAGAGAGATTTGGAGAAGAACAGGACTGTAATGGCCAAATTTCAATCTAAATGTAAGTTGCAACCTCTTTTAAAACTAGGGAATATTATGAGCTACCTGTAGATAGTTAGCTTATTTAGTTGTTCTGTTCCTATAATTATGATCATAAATATCTGACTTGTAAAAGAAATCTTATGTTTATATTACTGTGTGTATCTTTGCATGTGTGTGTAAATATACAGATATAGTGTTACTAAATCCGTGATAGTACATGAAACAGTTTATGCACACTAAATACATTAAACTCTCATGTTTTTCCTTCTTGATTCAGACCTATTAAGGGCTTTAAGTATGTGAGTAATCCCAATTGTAACAATTATACAACTTGTGTAATTGTAGAGCTTTTCTGGCACAAAGGAAGTGTTGGGGAATTAGAGCCACTTCCTGCTTATTTATATATGTATGTTAGCTGAAGTGCACTGCTTGAAAACTCCGAAATAAAAATAATTCCAATTTCTTTGGACAAGAAGCTTATTTTTTTTCCCCCAGAGAATGTGAATTCTTAAAATTCTTTCTGATGTTTCAAAATAGACTTGGTGAAACTGCTCAAGTTGTTGCAGTTCACTCCTGGGTGTTGAGGATGATTAGCCATATTGTTTGAATGCAAAGAATGTCCTGACAGGTTTGGTTGGCTTTTTTAAAGTTTTCAGACTATTTGCTTTTTGCTGGAAATCAGTTTCATTGAGGAACCGTTGCTGGTAGGGGTCTTGAGAGTCCTTGACAGCCACATAATCTAAATGCTCTTTTTTTCTCAGTCTGCAGAAGGATTTGAGGCAATTCCTAGATATTTCATTGTTACACCCAGGCATTTCCAAGATAGTCATGTTTCTGGACTGGTAAAAATCAGACAGGCTACTACAGAAGTTTAAAGCGAAGTAAACATTGAAGACTGGAAGGTTCAGTGATGTCAATTGTTCCCATGAACAATTTAATTTTTTTTTCTTGGTATTTCATCACTAAGATACACTTCCCAGATATTCATAGCAGCTCTGATTTTAATTTCATAATTGGTTATGCCTATGTATATATACATATATTCTTTTAATTTATCAAATCAACAAATATCATGATGAAATGTCCTAGGAAACTTTAACTCATTTTTTCAATGCTTTTAAACATTTACAACTTTTATTACAGTAAAAGAGCTGTCAGAAGAGAATAAACAACTTGAACAAGGAATGAAAGAAATATTGCAAGCCATCAAGGAGATGCAGAAGGATTCTAGTATGAAGGGAGGAGAAACAGCCTTGATAATCCCTAGTCTGGATCGTTTAGTTCATGTAAGCTTGCTTTTTAAAGTGATATTTAGTTTTATAGAAATTACAGGGTATTTTCATTCTCCTCAGTTATTATTTTCATGTATAATTTAATAGTAGTTTCTTTGTACATATGCTTTCTAAGTGTGATTACTCTTTAAAAGGTAAATTAAAATATACAGGAGAAAGGATTGGCAGTAAAATTAAAAAAGCTCCTAGCTTCAGATGGATATTATAAAACTGTCCTTGGCAAATTTGTTGTCCCATTCATAAAGCTTTAGTAAAAATTAATTTGCCTGCCTTTTATCTCTATGGAACTTACAGGAAATGTTTTTAAAAAAACACTTCATTCAAACATCTTAAAAGAAACTAGGGGTTTTCCAGGAAAGTGTAATCATATAGTCTATGCAAATATGCTATAAGAATACCATTAAATAGATGTTAAAATGTTACGCTTTTTGCTAATTTCATGTAGTCTAAACTTGAGGGCTCCGGTTTACTCTGAAAAAAGTTAAACCTTTTCTACACTTTTTCTTCATTTTGTTAATTAAATGTTTACTGCATTAGGCAATGGAGTCAAAGAATTCAGAGGGGATCTTTGATGCTAGTGTGCACTTGAAAGCTCAGGTTGACCAGCTTACAGGACGAAATGAGGAATTGAGACAGGAGCTAAAAGAAACTCAGAAGGAGGCAACAAGTTTGTCCAATCAGCTGGCAAGTGCCAATGAAAAGGTATATAATTTATTTTATAGAATTTATTTTATACTTCCAAAGACTGTTCTGATAATTTAGAACAATACACGCAATCTATTAGACACTGAATTTAGCTTATGTAAACAGTGTAACTGTACAAATCTTACTGAAATTTATGCAGTGGACTTACTAACTCATCCATTTTAAGTTTGGCTCTTACTCTTCTTGATGTTGCTTTATCCTTGGAATATTCTCTCATGTTAAACACCAAGCAAGCCTATCTTCTGGGGGGAGCTGTGCCCAAAAAAGCTCATAGATCTATTTCTTCAAAAAAGCCAGGAGTCTTGCATTTTTTTATTTATAAATACGTAACAGAAATTAAGTGTTTGAAATGGTGAATTGTTCTCCAAAGTCGTGTATCTGAAGTTGTACAGTTCATTCTGTGGAATGCTTCTTCCAGGGAAGGAATGAGGAAAGGAATATTATGTTACAAGAAGCCAAATTTAAATTTGCTTTTTATGACAGCTTTGGTGATGTGAAAAGATTTGCCAGAAACTAATCTTCTAGAATAGTTTTTTACATACTGTTAGAGAACCAGAGAGCTTTTAAATTAAATCAAAAGGGAAAGATTTGTTTAGAAAAACCTGTCAAATAACCACTGCAATAATTCTTTCCAAAACTTTGTCTTACTTAAGGAGTAGAATGCACTGTGTTTTAAACAATTGGGAATAAAACTGTGGTGATATGTGTAGTTACCCTGATTCCTAGGGTAATTTGATAAATATGAATGTATTTATTATGCATTTAATGATAAATGAAATCATAGCACTTTTAAAAGGTTATTTTAAGGAGTATTAGAATATTTTAAAATATAGGTGAAAATTAATTAGGTTGTTAATCACAACTGATGTAGCAAAATATTTTTCATTATTTTTAAAAAATATAATAGCAAGAGCTACTTGTTTATGGTTTTATGTCCTTTCTTTAGATTGAACAAATGAAAAATGAAATTTGCTTACTGCATCAGTCAGAAGGTGCCAATATTGTCTTCCAAACAGTGAATCTTCCAGAAGGAATGGCTCCTTCAAGTGTTAATACGATTAATTCTCTGAATGAATATTTAATACATCTTACTCAGGTAACTCATATATTTCTTGAAATAAAGAATATTCATAACATGTACATAATTCTTCCAAAATCCCATAGTATGCCATGTATGGACATGAGAGATCCCTCCAAAATTATTTTGGTGTTCTAACATCTAAACTCTTTGGGCTCTTCTGTAATTTAAAGCTGTTAGATTTTGCTGTGCTGTAAGCTTGAAAGGTAATAGTTAACTAAATTTTGGAACAGCAATTCAGATTTTTTTTGTTTTAAATCTGAATTTTGATCTAAATATTTGCCCACTCTTCCTTCTACTTCCACAGTTGCACTCTTTCTATGAAAAATTCTCTCTTACTGCTGACTGGATTCCACACCTGAGTCTGCATGTGCAAATCCTACTTGAACAGTTTTTCCCTATAGAGTCAAGGTCTCTATTAATTTACTGTATGAATTTTCATTCCATTATTTGTCAAAAATACATCAACAATAAATACATTGAAACAGATTCCAGTGATCCCCATGAGAAGCACAGGGATTATAGTAATGAAGAATTAACTCTTTCAGAAATGGAGTAAAAAAAAGTAACCTCTTTATTATCATTAAGTTATCTTTTCTGTCTTTGATATTTTTTTTACTTTTTCATTAGAGAATATTTTTTTCAACTCTATATGCTTGTAACTTAGAAGAGTATTTAGGAAAATGAGAAGAAAATGCCACTTTCCAGTTAGACATTAAGTTAGTATTCTTTGTGGGCTAGCAACAGGTCATGGTGCTTTGAACTTCAAGGGCTGTAACCTGCAGTGCAATTGTGCTCTGTTTCACAACCATTAGTGTGAATGCTGAAGCTCATTGGATTTTTGTCATCTGTTGCTTTTAAAGAAAATACATATTTCATATCTGTAGTTCACATAGTTCATGACAGAAGCATCTATCATGAAAACACAGAGGACTACCATTTTAATTGGTTGATAGTTTTGTGTTTAAAACCTATATTAATAATTTCTGTATTTTTATTTTGAAAATAACAATTAGGAACTGGAAAACAAAGAAAAGTTGCTTAAACGATTAGAAGATGCGGTAGAGGACTACAAGCGAAAATTTGCAGTAATTCGTCATCAACAAGGCTTGCTGTACAAAGAATATCAAAGGTAGTGCTCTGTTTTCTGAATTATGAAAGTTCAATTATCTAAATATTTAACAATCTTGAAACAATATTTGCTGCTGTGTTGAAGTGGTTCTTTGGTTAATGTCATACATGCTGCCAATTTGGATATGGAGTCCATAAATTTTCTTCAGTCCTGCAAAGGTTCAGACAACTCCTAAAAAACCATTTTCTGCTGGACTCTTCTCATGTTGCATATTTTATCATGAGGGTTTCATTGTGCTTTCTGCATCTGATATCTTATTAGATGCAGGTGTGATGTACTCTTCAGCCATATTTTCTTTTGCTTTCAAGTATGGGTTCTAATAGGTTTTTTGGAAGTGGAGAGGAGGGGAGTTAAAAAAGCAAACTTCTGTCCAAATACAGTCAGAGATCTCTGAAAATGTCATGTTGTCAGGATTTTATGATTGGTTTTCTTTGAGACTCTTAGTTCTTTTATATACTTCAGTGAACCTAAATTCTATAAAATTATTCTTATGGTCAAAAAAATAACAAAAGTGTTTTCATCTGTTAGGCATAGGGATAAATACGATGATTTGGATTTTCCAATTAACAGACTGTTAATTGAATACTCTCTGTCTTTCAATTGAAATGAACACACCTGGGTGGCTTCTAGAATAAGGGTTTAACCTTTCAGAAACCTTTGTTTGTTCTTTGAATCAGTTAAGATTTCCAGACAATGTTACCTCTTTTTAAGGCATTAAAGATACGTCTTTTTTATTGAAGGCTCTAGTATACTGCCTCATTTACTACTAGGTGAGATATTCAGGGATGAATGGGCATTATTCAAGGCTCCTTCCTCTAAACCTGGTACAGACTGAAGTTATGTGAGGTTAATTGACTTGGCATCCCATTGATAGTCAATTTTCTTTCATTCTCCTCCATTTTAGTCCATTATGTAAGAAGCTAAGATACCTTTTTTGAAGAGATAATACTACTTCTAAAATACCCTTGGTTAACCACTGTTTAAACAAGCCTGAACAATGCCATACAATCTATAGGAACTTCCTTATTAGATATGTATGAAAGTTCATAGCTTGTATTTTTTTTTTCCCAAATAAATAAATAGAAATGGATAGAGGAGAGTAGTTTAGACCAAAATGAAGCTGAGTGAGCTGAATCTTTTTATGTTTTCAATGTGTTTTTCGCTGAAATAACAAAACAAGGGTGGGAAGTTATGTCCTTTATGCATCTGAAATAAAAATGAATGTAATGTAAGGAAAGATTTGCAGGCAAAACGTAGGAAAGTAAGGCATATATATTTCTGCATTATAATATACATTTTGAAGAACAAGTAAGATACTGAAGAATTAATTTTCATCATTTAAGAAGCTGTAGCTGAAACAGAGGATATTGTTTTGCAGTAAGCTATCTACAATTTATCATGTGCTTTTCAAATTATATTACTGCTAAAAGTAAGTAGCTTGGTTGGCAATATTTCAGAGTTGCTGTTGAAGTCACAGTTTTAAAAATAATCAAGTCTTTCGTCATAATAAAGGAAAATTCCTTACTGTTTTAGTCAAAAGGAAAGCTGGCAGAAAGAATCAGAAAATATTAAAGAGGAAATTAAAAAGCTAGAAGAGCAAAAAGAACAGGATGCTATGAAAATAAAGGCATATTCTGTAAGTAATTTTGTTGCTTTCATTGTTTGAAAGGATTTTTTAGGACATACAACAGAGGTTTTAATACATTGCTCTCATTTGGTAGATGGGGAAAATGTGTACACACACCTCCTGTGCATGGCCCAGGGTGCTGTGTATGTGTGGGGGTGCTCCAGTGTTGTGTGCACCGCTGGCCTTCCTGCAGGCTGGTGACTCACACACTGGAAGAAACCACCCCAGGAGGTCACATCACACATCTGGGTGCAGGTCCCTAATTGCTGCACTTAGTACCTCCAGACCATTATCTGGAGTGCTGAGGTGTGGTGTCCAGCAGGGAAGAATCACTCACAAATGCGCAGAAGATGCAGTAGAGAAGCCTCTGAAGCTGAACTAGGTTATGAGTGCTGCATTATAACCCTTTTTGCTTCTGCTTTTATGCTTTTTTTATACCAGTTTTCAAGCTGACAACTTTTTTATTTCAAGTTTCTAATTTTATGGTTACTATTCAGTCTGGTTAATAGTGATATTAAATATTATCAGTTTTGAGCAAATGCCTTCTAAGGCAGTCTCGCATATTCTGTTCACACACACTGTTTACACTCACACTGCTCTCTTAACAGCAGTTGTTACCCAGGCTGTTTGATTGGGAGGAGGAGCACGCAAACAACTCCGTGGAAAACACATTAGTTTATACTAAGAATTAAGGTTATTACTTTTAATTGCTTCTTATTATATGCAACTGTTAATGTAAATGAATCAGTGCTTCAGAAAAACAGGAAACAGAATTCATCTTTCTATTTTCATTTACTTCCACCGAGTCTGAATTCAGTATTACATTAAGAAAACAGAAAAGTATTGGTGGTATTTAGAAGTTCCTGGAATGATGTAGGTGTCTAATGACAGACACAGTGCGATTTTAGATGGCTACAGTTGTCTTTGGGCTCCAAACTTCGCAAAATTTAACCGAAGGCATATCGGCCACGTGTCCTTTTAGAGAAGCAGACACGGAGCAGGGTTATCACAGGGTGTTGAAAGTAACTATGAATGTTTAGACAGCTGGGTTCTAACAGCTCCCATTTCTGCTACCTGTCTCCTTGGCAAGTTGATGTGTGTGACCGCAGAGCTAAAGCTCACGTGACTTCTGTGACCTGAGTTGCTGTAGTTTGCTCTCCCCACCGCTGCTTCCTCTCCCGGGATTTATACTTGCATGCAAATGTGTGTGTGCCCACATACACACAAATGTTACTGTAGGAGGGATCCTGTGGTTACTTTACAAATATAGGTTTGGTCTTCAAAGTAGGATGTTATTAAAGTTTGTTTGGAACCAAAGGACTTCTATTTTGCTTAGAAAATTGTTGCAATGCATTTTTTTTTTATTCTAGTATAAATGGGAAGGCTGGTGACAAGGAATACAGAGAACCATTCTTGTTCTAAATTTTGAAAATGTCAGCATTAGTTAAAATTGCAGTTAGTCAGTCAAATGTACTTAGTTTCTGGTTTTGAAGATTCAGCTTTTTCTTAGAATATTGTATGCTTGGGCATGTGTTGAGTGTGTGTATATGTTTTATTAGAAAAAATAAATTATTTCAGACAAATTAATGGAATTTTTCTGCATAGATTAAAAAATCTACAAGAAGATTGTGTATGTAGTTGTGCTTTACCATATTTCTGAACAAGGTTCTTGTTAAAAAAACGTTTTACAGAACTTACTTGATACACTTCAGATGGATCCTGATGAAACAAAGAAAGTGCTTGCAGAAAATAATAGAAAGATAACTGTTTTACAAGTTAATGAGAAATCACTAACAAGGCAGTGTAGCACTTTACTTGAAATGGAACGGCACCTCAGAAAAGAAAATGAGAAGCTAAAGGGTGAAATAACACATATGGAGACTGCAGTTACAGAGAAGATTGGAAACTTGCAACGATTCAAGGTATAGTTTATAGTAGTAATAGCACACATTTTTATTTTTACAATTTGGAAAGAAATATCCTTTGTTTTTAAGTTGAGTTAGTACTAGTTTCTTGAATGCTTTGCCCAAAAGCTTGCTAATTGCCGTTATAAATCTTGTAGAAAGATTCTGTGTATTTAAATTAGCACTGTGACCTGGACAAGTTCAAGCAGTGGGTCAGTGGGACTCGCATGCGATTTAACAAGACCAAGTGCAAGGTGCTGCACCTGGGTCGGGGCAGCCCCTGGTACCAGTCCAGGCTGGGGGGTGAACAGATGGAGAGCAGCCCTGCTGAGAAGGACTTGGGGGTGCTGGTGGATGAGAGGCTGGACGTGACCCAGCCATGTGCACTCACAGCCCAGAGAGCCAAATGTGTCCTGGGCAGCGTCCAAAGCAGTGTGGCTGCTAGGAGGAAAGGCTGAGAGAACTGGGATTGTTCAGACAGGAAAAGAGGAAGCCATTGGGGTGAACTAATTCTGGCATTCCAGTATCTGGAGGAAGCCTACAAGAAATATGGAGAGAGACCTTGACAAGGGGATGTAGTGACAGGACAAGGGGTAATGGCTTCAAACCAAAAGAGGTATTAGATTAGATATTAGGAAGAAATTCTTTTCTCTGAAGGTGGTGAGGCATTGGCACAGGTTGCCCAGAGAAGTTGTGGATGCCCTGTCCCTCGAAGTGTTCAAGGATGGGGCTCTGAACAGTGTGGTCTATTGGAAGGTGTCCCTCCCCATGGCAGGGTGGTTTGGAACTAGATGATCTTCAAAGTGCCCTTTCAACCCAAACCATTCTACGATTCTATGATCATCGTATGAAATCAGATCTTACCTTTCGGCCTTGCAGGTTTCTAGGGCCTGTATTAATTTTATAAAATACGTTTTGACAGTGTCCTGAGAGGCAACTATTGATAAAATCTCCCAGTGAATGTGAATATCAGATAAGTTCTGTCAGTGTATATTGCAGGCGATTTTTAAAGGTGAATTTGTTTTTTTAATTTAGAAAAATAAATCAGTATCTGAAGCACTATATTAAGTATTATTCTTTTTATGTGCAGTAATTTTATATTTAAATTTCTAGCTGACCTTAGTAACCTATTGTGTTGATTATTTTCATAGGAAATGGCTTGCTTTAAGATTGCAGCTCTGCAAAAAGTGCTGGACAGTAGTGTGCCATTGTCTGAGCTAGAAATGGCCAATAAGCAGTACAATGCATTAACTGCTAAGTACAGAGAGATGTTACAAAAAGATAATTTGCTTGTCCAACGGACAACAAACATGGAACACATGGAGGTAATGTTCATGTTACTTTTTAACCATAAGGGGAAAAAAAAAAATATCCATTCTGCTTTGCTTTTTTTTTCTCACTTAATAGAAGGATAGAACAGAAATTCCAGCACTGAAATTGCTGGTTAGAGCAGTTTCATAGTGCGTATGAGATGTTTGAGCCAGTGTCACTGTTGCTATTGAATTTGAATTTGCTTTCCTGGTATTCTTCAGTGGATTAAGACACATACACAGAATTCCAGATTTTATTTCAATGGCCAGACTGAAAAGCATTTTGTTTAGGTTCTTTGGGTTTGTGTTTGCTCTTTAAATGAAGCTTTGGATATGTTCCTTCAGATATTATTTTTAGTTCACTGATAACTAAAACAAGGCTGGCAGAAGGAATATTTGCTATCATCTTCAGTTTTCCAGTCATAAGAAGAGTAGAATGAGTGAAACACTTTCAAAGCTTTCTCTCAAAGTATGTGCTCTTACTAATTCCCAGCTTTCACAGAAATGTTCTGTTCCAAAAAGAGTAAAGCTTTGGAATTTTACTTCCATAAAAGAACCCAAAAAACCCCAAAGATTGTTCTTATATGTTTGCAAAATATTGTAGGGACTGCAAATATTTAACTCTTCCCATGAATTTTTGTTTTGAAGTAGAAGGGAGTTTCTTCTCAAGAACTGTGAAGTTGGCTTCGAAAATCCATTACTACCTCCCACTTTTCATGCGTTGTAAAGAATGAATGACTCCTATGTCTATTGTATGGAATTTTGTATGTATGAAAACTTGCATTGCCTATTTCAGAAACTTCATAGAGCTAGAGAACCATTTATCAACTAAACATGTATCCAGAAAACTAAAAATTGAAAATTAATATAAAGTATTCAATTTGTTTTATTGGTTAATGTGGAAATTTGTGTTTCTATTTGGAGGAACTAAGCAGCATTTATAAAAGTAACATTTGGCATCACATTAGGTGCCTAAAAGAAGACAAGAGATCTCTCATCTGTCTCACCTCTCACAGGTTTTTATGTGCAAAATGAAGAACTCTGTGTGGGATGAACTATCTTCCAGAAGTACTTCTTTCCCACTGTTAATGAGGTGCTTAGTATGACAAACAAAGATTTTCTCATCTAATTCTAGCACTGTACGAATCACAGTCACTGGTAATAAATATTCACAGTATTACTAGCTGTGACAGTGAGATACAGAGGACAAAGACTTAGATTTTTACACTTAAGAGGAAACATGTCCTCTTCTGTTGCCATATATGTAGGTTATGTGTCCCACACAGGTAAAGTCTGTTAATCTGAAAGATTTCATAGATACTAAACATGAAATCTGCTACAATTAAGTAGTTTGCTGTTACTTTTCTGTTGTACAGCATGAGAATGAATCCTTGAAAGCACAGATAAATTCATTGAATAAGGAACTGGAGATCACAAAAGAGAAACTTCATACTGTAGAACAGGCTTGGGAACAGATGACTAAACTGGGCAAGTATGAAAGTTATGTTGCAACATTAAACACCAAGTGGTATATCCTGTATAAAACTAATATTTGAAAGTATTTTAAAACTGATGTGTCTTAAAATAACCAAAATAAAAATGATCAAAACTATTTTATGTCTTTCAATAACGATCTTAATTTTTGTGCTGAATATTTTTGTTCGTATGCTTCATTTGACTAAAACCAAGTTTGGTATTTTTCTCTGGAAACTCTTCCACTTTGACTTTTCTTGGGTTACTGGGTCAAGGATTTAAAAGCTTATAAAGCAACATCATGTGGATTGGTTTTTCTTAATATGTTCTAAGTTGATTCTCAGTCATAGTGCTTCAGAGGTTGTCAGGAAACTGATTTCTTTTTTCTGGTTTCATTCTTTGTATGAAAGTATTCTTTCTTGATAACTGGGGTTTCTTCGTATAGCATATATTCCTGTTACTCAAGAAGAACTTATTCACCCCTGTTTCTTTTACAGACTTTAATTTAAATTTTTTGAAGCTTTACCGGTCATATTAAGGATAAAGTGAAAGGCTACACTGAAAATAGTTACCAGCATAAATAACCATGGTTGCAGATATGTGCATTCATAATTGATAGTAATATTTTATTCCAATTAGGGATATTTCAAATGCATAATAAGGCACGATAACCATGCCTCCAGTTTAAAAAAGCAATACAGATGTTATAATAAAGTTTATGTGACACATATAAAGCAAAACTCATTTTCAGTTTCATGGTGGAAATAATTTTCATAGTTGAATCAGCTTGTGTATTTCTTAATTTAAGTATTTTTTCTTTTAGGGGATGACAGTGCAATGGACAAAACCACAAAAGCAATAACCAACAGTGAAATTTTATCCATTTCTAAGAAAATCACAATGTTGGAAATGAAGGAACTAAATGAAAGACAGAGAGCAGAACATTCACAACGAATGTATGAACATTTAAGGAGTACTGTAAAGCAAATAGAAGAACGTAATTTTGAATTGGAAACAAAATTTGCTGAGGTAAATCTGCTGAGATTTAACAGGCTAATTTGATACATTTTAAAAGCATACACACTTTTAACAAATTATATCAATAATGTCAATTTGCATCAATAAAAAATTGTATAAATAACCTGATGATGCAAAAAAACAGTTTTGCAGCCTTTAAGAGCTGCAATTTTGCATGTGTAGGACATTGCTAATTAATTTGTCAGTAGTTTATTTTAAAAGTTAGTTCATATCTGTAAAACACATGATAAGCATCTTGACAGATAGTTTCCTAGTTTTGTCAGCATACTGCAAGAAAAATGTCTCTTCCAGACCTGTTATTTCTTTTGTCTTATTCATATGATCTCTTTTCATTTATTTTTCCATGTAATTATCAATTATTCAAAAAACAGTTAGAACTTTACATCCCTTGGGCTAATGATAGTGGTGTGATTCTATTACAGACTGACTATGCCCTGTGCCATACATTGTCTGTAGTACAGGAATAGAAGTCATGTGCCATTGAAGCTGATGAACCTTATATTCCTAAATCCTATCTGTCTTAATCTTGTTAGGTTTTTTTGTCCACGCTATTCGTATTTGAATTTTTAATCGAAATTTAGTTTTTACTAGCAGGAGACTTTATTATAGCTTCTAGAATAAATTTATTAATAGGAATTGTACAGATTTGTTCTCAGGCCATTACTGGTCTATTATTTAAGCATAAAGGAAGAAAAAGAATGATAGATAGGATTATTGATAGATTGTATTCATTTCCACTCCTTGTCTTTTGGTAGAGTGTAGCCTTACTATTTTAGATTGCAGTTGTGTGACTCCCTGTTTCTCTGTTGTTTTAGTAATGTTTGTTACATTGTTTTGATTTGATTTAATCTCCATGACAGAGTAACTGAAAATGTATACAGCTTTTCAGCAGCAGTATAGTTAAAGCCTTTTTTGATGGGATTGTTTCTTTTATTTCTTTAAGGAATGCTTTAGGTGATGCACCCTAGTGTCACATTTTTCATATTCTCTTTTGCATATTTTATTTTTCTTGTGATACTTTTGACTCTGATGGTCTTCCTTCATTCTGAGTTGATGAACTCCTAATGCCATAATTTTTTCTTGCTAGTGCCTCTGTATCCCTTTTTGCCTCATTTCTGTAGCTCCAGTACATACATTTTGTTTCCTAAACTCCTGTTTTCAGTACCTCCTAATCTGGTATAATTGCATATTTTTGTTTGAGAAAGAAATAACAAGATTGTGCAGATGTAATTAATGACAGTTGTAAGTGACATCAGTTTAAGAACTGATAACTAGAAGTCTTCTATACATCTTTTAAATTCATAAATCACCTTCATCATTCTACTTTTAGTTTTCCAATATGTCAGGATACCCTGCACTTCTTTTTGTTTGTTTAGGAAATCAGTTAATTTATTAAGAAGAAGTGATATCAGAATAATGGGCCACTACTGTATGTACTAATTAAGTCCTAGGACTTCTCTGTGTTGTCTAAAGGATTTCAGATTATCTACCTTAATGCTCTTTGGTTTGAATTGAGATATTGGTTACTCAGTATTTGATAACCAACTTGAAAACTCTTGCTTGAGAAAATATCACTTAATTTAGAAAGTGGTTTTTTTTAGAAAGAACAAAAGAAAAATATTATTGTCAGTCTTGGCATTTATAACCTTTGTTTGTGTTACAAATGCCAATATAATAGGCAATATATAAATACGTAAGACTGTATTTCCTAAAGTGTTTACAGTCTTTTTAAAAATTTATTTTTATTTTTCATTTTAGTTTAGGAGTAAGATATTGTAGTAATAGTTTTAGGAAAATTCACTAATAAAAATTTTGTTTAGTTTAGAATTCTTTTCTGTGCCAAAATGTGAATTCATTCCTATGTGCATGCAACCCTGCAAACAAAAAGATGTTTAAGCAGAGAGTAAGGGAAACTGATTTTTTACTGTGTATTGTAATGAGTGAAAAATGAAAAGTGCTTTTGGTGCTGCTATTTCATTGCAGAGTTTGAGCAGATATGTGCTTAGGTTTTTCTTTGTTTATTTGTTTCTCGTTTTGATTTTTTTAAGCTCACCAAAATCAATCTTGAGGCACAGAAAGTGGAACAGGAATTAAGAGATGAGCTGTCAAAGAGTGTAAGTAAGGCAGTGAGTGATGCAGATAGACGAAAAATTATGGACCTAGAGAAGCGTGAGATGGAGCTCAAGATTGAGGTATCAAAGTAAGTGTTGAAGTATCAAATTTTGAACTCAGTATGTTCAGAAATGCGTGAAAATTTAGGCATATTAGTCTTATGTTATACACTACTTATATATCACTAATATCCAATTTTCAATGCCTGTTCTTTTGAGCATTTATATATGCCAAATTTGGCATTGAAAATGAAGCTTTTAATTCCTGACTATAAAGAATGTAATTTGTTTCTTTTTAATTTGAACAAGGAATTAAGTGCTGTCCTGTCTAGATAGGGTAAGTGTGCAATTAGATACTTGTAGTACTATTTCTACACTAATTAAGGTTGATTTTGTTTTTGTGTCACAACCCCTCTTATGTGTATGAAAATCTCATAGAACTGATTGGAACAGAGTTCTTACTTTCAAAGCCTCATATCTCAAAGATTAAGCTACAGTAGGAGGGAGGTTTGCCATTTACTTAAGAGATTAACTTTGCATAAATTGAAAAACTGAGCTTTTTAGATATATTGATATAGACATTTGTCTTTGAGTAATTAATATAATCATGTTATATTCCTAAACCACTAAAGTCTATAGGGATGCTTGCAGTGATATTTGGCACTGCAAATAAGTTATTAGAGTTGGGGAAGCAGAGAAGGGAATTGAGAGTGAAACGTTTGGAGCATTTAGAAGATTTTATATAGAAGTATTTTATTTAGAAGTATTTATATCCTGAAGTGGAAGAGAAATAGAGGACAGAGATGCTTAGTTTAGGTAAAAAACACATGGCATTGTTTTCCTGGAGTAAGTTACTGCTAGCAAATTTCTGTTTAAGGTGTAGGAAAATGTTCTGTGACAAAGTTGAGAGGCAATACAGAAGAAGAATTCCCTTAACCAGAACTCTGAGTAGTGGAGAAGAGTGGGCTGAAAAAAATGAAGTCCAAATGCTTTGATATGAGGAAACATACTAAGTATCTTTTCTTAGCATCTGCTATGTAGAAAAATTTCATAGGTTATTCAGTGGTTTCAAGTGACACAATACTCTTGTTTTGCCTGGAAGGTTAAGAGAACTGTCTGATGTAGCACAAACACAAGTTGAAGCTCTGGAGGCACGCCAGCAATACAGAGATAAAGAAGTGGAATCTCTTAGAATGCAAATTTTAGATTATCAGGTAAAATTCAGCCTTTATTAAAACTGCAGTGTTGATTCTTTTTTTCCCTGGAGTGAGAGGAAATGAAGTAATTTTGCAATGAATTAGAAAACAGGATTTTGGCAAACTGGTCCTTGTAGTGCCCATACCCTTCCAAAAGTTCTATATTACATTAATTATTCCCTTCTCCATTTATTCCATTTCTAGCATTACAGATGCCAACCTTTTTCCATGTTGTTTGCATCATATTCATTCCTGTATCATTAATAGCTCACAGTCAAGGAAAATCTCATGGTCAGGAAAATTTGATCCTTTTTCACAAGGCAAGAATTTACCTGTAAATATTGAATATTTACAGTAGGTTTACTATTTTGTTTTATTATTAGCTAAAACAATTTATTGGGATTTGGTTTCATGTTATAGAAGGGTTTGAGTCCTTAAATCCAGCACTTGTGTCAGCTTTTACATTACCATATTTTCTAAGTTTAGGTATACATTTCTTCCTCAGTTTCTGGTATTTTGGAAAGAGACCATTTTTTAGATCAGTATCTGAAAAGGTGCACTTCTAAAATGTGGCTGTAGAAACAACAGTGGAAAAATAAAAGCCTGTTAGACCCTAATTCTTACACTTTTCTCTGGAATAAAATACATGCAATATATAATATGTAAAAAAAAAGGCTTGTCTATATTTATATATAAACTGCATTAACATAATCAGAATGAAAAATAAATTTGTTCTATCAATTTTGTTCTTAGGCACAGTCAGATGAAAAAGCAATTATTGCAAAACTGCATCAAGATATCATAGCCCTTCGAGGCAGTGAATCTGTTGCTGTAGGTAAATTGGAGAAGTTCAAATTGAAACTACAGAAGATGGAGATCCATAACCTACGTTTAGAGCAGAAGCTTGATGAGAGAGATCAAGCCTTATATTTTGCCCGACTTGAAGGAAGAAATAGAGCCAAACATCTACAACAGACAGTTCAGTCTTTGCGGCGACAGTTTAGTGGTGCTCTGCCTTTAGCACAGCAAGAAAAATTCTCTAGAACAATGATTCAGCTACAGAATGACAAGCTGAAGATCCTGGAAGAAGTTCAGCATGCCCAGCAGGAGCGTCGAAATGCAGAAAACAGAGCAGTGGAGCTGGAGTTAAAACTGAAAAGTTTAGAAGAATTAGTAAGTGCATTGAAGGATACAAGAGGAGCTCAAAAGGTTTGTGATTTTACAGCTTTGAATAGCTTTGCTTATCTGCATTTAAATTACATTTCAGTTCAGTTTGTTCTCTAAATATGTTTTAATGTAAAACTTAGTGATTTAAAAATATTCCATAAGACTATGACAGCTATCATATTTTCTTTTCTGTAAAAGTGAGTGCAGTTATATTTACTAATTATCTTTTGTGCTCAATTAAGGCACATAGGAACTAGAGGGTAACTATAAATGCAGTATGTTAAATTGAATTAAATTATGAATCTAATTAAATAATGAATTAAATTAAATTAAATATAGAGTAGCATTCTGAAGTTCTGTTCCATGAGCTTGCAGTAAAAA
>VZTN01033495.1:971-28889 GCA_013400515.1 Erpornis zantholeuca | reverse complement strand
TATACATAAACTACTGTGAAAATGAGCTCTTGTTTTTATATCTACCAAAGCTGGGTCACTTGATCTAAGTTCATGCTTCTACCAAAAGGTCCAGTTCTCTAATTCAATCTAAGGCAATCACTTTTGCCCATTCTCCTTTCTTGTACCAAAATAAAAGCTTGCCCAAGATGCAGTAAACTCCGTTCAGGAACTGAGTTGGCTAACAAGTAACTATTTTCATTTAGTTTTTGTTGATATTGGGAATTGTGGAGTTTGTTCACAAGGCAAGTCCATCCATCCCCTGCCAGTACTGAGACTTGTTCAACCCATAGTGTCATGAAGAAAGCTACTGTGAAACCAGTGAAATCCCATTTTCTCTAGGAGTTTGGAGTTTTACATTACTATTTTTAAAAATATTGTTTTGTAACAGAAATATTGTTCATCTTCTCTATCCTTAAATAGAAAGCAAATATACACACCACTAATGATGCTCCATAATAATGTGAAACAAATCGAAGTGTCTTGCTTATTATTTTCCTTATTTCAGAGTCAAACTCCTGAAAAAGTTGATAGGGGAACATAGAAGTAAGAAACAAAACCCAAAATATTACAGTTGGAACTTTTTTTTTTTTTTAAACTGCAATGCACTTAAGCTACAATATATAAGGCTTTCAGCTGTCAGCATAATTATATCTTAAGACAGAATCAGTAACAGCCTACTCTGAAAAGAAATGTCACAATTTCTCTTTGCTTCTTTTTTACAGATTGCCTAATTCAGGCAATATGTTAGTCCAGGAAAAGTTTTTTAATTGAGAATGCACATTTAATTTTCAATTTATTTGCTTGATTTAGTTTTAAATTTTTAGAAGTAGAAATGCTGCCTACTAGAAGAATTAGGATTTTTTTTTTTTGGTGCAAATATTTAAGTAAATCTTTGGGTATATGCTCTCTAAATTCTAATACCTTCAAGATTTGAAAGGTGCATCAAAATACCTTTTCATCCACATTTCTTTAATCTAAGATCATACAGATGGCCTTCCCTGGATAAAATGGGTGAAAACTTGGTCCCAGTGAAGCCTGCAGGAGTCAATCCATAGACCCCCAAAGGAATCAGGTTGGCATTTTGTCCTTATTGTATGAGAGTCATTTAAGGAGGTCATGGCTCAGCATAAAGCTTTGGTATGAGAGAAGGCAAGTCTCTTAATATTAAAAAATTAAGTAACTCAAAGAGTCAGCCAGGTATCAGGGCACTGTGGAGCCATCCAGAGAAGCACAGGCTCCCAGCACAAGTGCTAAAAATCAAACATACTGTTCTAGTTTCTCATGATCAAGTGCTGTTAGTATGTGTTTGGGGTTTTTATGTTCTAGGAGAGAATCCAGCAGTACTATGACATTTCTTTCCTCCCCTCTATAAAAGATGCAATTACTCACTTGTCTCTAGAAACTTAGGAAGTACTTTAAAAGAAGTTCCAGACTGAAATGAGAGTTTATTTTTTGTTCTGTCACAACTACCAAAAAAAACTCTGATCGGCTGACTTGAGATACACCCCTCTCTCACTGCCATAAACTTACAGCTGCTATCACAAGGGACACATGGAGCTGGATTTCTCTTGTTATAAAAGGCAATCATCAGTGTGGTGTTTTCTTGCTTCCCTTTATGGTCTGCAGCAACTTGTGTCTCAACATTTTCTAAGTACATCTCAAAAATCATCAGTTTGGGGGTGTTTTTTGAAGGAATGACAGTACGCCTTCCTTAATGCTGTTGAATGGAAAGATTTTATTTTTTTGTGGTAGAAGACTGGCTGTCCACACTTCAGTTGAAAAGATTACTATTATATTAGTGAAATTTTAGTATACAGAATATTTACTTGGAATATTTTAATTATTAAAAATGTACCTAAGTATTACTTACCTTAAAAATATCGTATTTGCTTCCAATTATTACCAAGGGTATTGGAAAAGGGTCAACTAATGCAAAGTCCTGTTAAAAAGGTATAGGACAGGTTAAGAACTGTAAACAAACTGTAGAAGATTGCAACTGTTACAGCAACTGAAAGGGTTAAAATCAATTCAGAGAAGACAAGGTTTTCCAAATCTTAAGGTACATGAATCAACTTTAATGCAATATCCATATTATATTCTACCATTTTCCCATCTTTTTCCTGCATGTTCAGGAAATAATCCATCTGAGCAGCCAGAACACTTAACTGGCATAAAAAGGCTCTTACACCATATATTCCAACATTAGATGGAAAAGGAAGATAGGAAAAACCTAATGTATTCACAGAACACCTCCCAGACTGGATTAGTAGAACTGGCTTTTTGACACATTCACCTTCCTTGGATAAAATCTAAAAGAATACAGACAGAAGCTCAAGGAAAATGAGTGGAATGATTTGCTTGTGTCACACATTTGTCATCCCCACATCATGTTTTCCAAACACTTAAACAATATTTAATGTGAATTTCAAATGTTTGATATCAGCACAAAGAGGAAACGTCATCCAACAAACTTGAAAATGTGAATCAGTATGAATGGAAGAAATCAGGTCTGAGAGTGTAGATTTAACTGCTGGATAGCTAACTTGGGATAAAAGTTTTAATAAATAAATTACAAGAATTCTCAAGTCATCTCGAAGGTTTTTCTGTAATTCAGATGAAATGAGATAATCCCCTCTTGTTCAGGCAATTATTTATTCAAGCTGCTTTGGCTGCAGCAGTGGAAGAGAGATGTGTTGGAGCAGAGGTTGGTCCAACTGCTCCCTCCTAATCCCAATTATTTCACAGACATTCAAATAACAGAATGTTGACAGAAGCTGCACATACTGAAAATCCTCTACTTGGAGAGAAAAAATAATGGCTTCACTCATACACTGTCAAAGCTTTGAGCAAAACTATTGCAACTTAAAAATGAGGATATAGAATATAACATTGAAAAAAAAGAGTTTTTGTTTCTTAACTAAGAGGAAAATTTGGGATAACATCATCAACAGTAGAACTAGCATATTGAACCCTATTCATGTTTTGACTGTGGAATTAATTTTAGACTATGGAGTACTTTAGATGCATCCAGCCTTTTTAACCAAGCTCTGCAATTGATAACTTTATCATCATAGCAAATAATTCTTTTGCCAGGCCAATGAAATATATCCAATCCTTTAAAATATAAGTGTTTCACTGATTCCTGTGTATGATAACAATATGTTTAACCATTAAAAGGCACATAAAAATCTCCATAAACTGTCATTTAATTTGACTATAAAAGATAGTATTTTCTTCTACAAAATTGACACAATTTTTCTTTGAACAATGATGAAAGAAGAGAACCAAGCAGTAATATAACATTTTATTTGCCTTATTGATATGTTTGATAATGGAAGCTAAACAGAAATTTTAGTTTAGAGGGTATAATTTTGTTTCCTACAGGGCAAGAATAACACATTTCCTTAACAATTAATAGCATTGTTATTTTTCTTTATTGCAATAAACTTGTAGTTTTCTGATATGTAAGCCCCTATATGTAAGCTTGACACTGTGGTCATAATTTATTGCCAGGTGTGCATCTAGGCATTTTCTTTTTGTGAATTACCTTCTCTAAAAGTAAAAAACAAAATAATAATCTCCATACTCAAAATATCAAACCCCATACTAAAAATCTACGGAGTGCTGCATATGTTGCTTTCTCATATACATTTTGAGTTACTTTTAAATTTCTGAGCTCTACAAGCATTTGCTGTACCGAAGCATTTTATAGAAGTTAGAGTAACTAGATTCACATGCCATGTCTTTGAATTGTTGAATACTTATTTATGTATTATATACACACAACATTTGCAGAGGTTTAATGCACAATGACTTTTCATTTCTATTGCGCATAATCTAGTTTAGCTTTTCCAGAGATTTAGTTAGCAATTATGTTTAAAGGACTGATGTTAACATTTCTGAAACTTTATAATTTAATTAGTTGTCAGATTATCAAAAGGCATTGAGTTTGTGATAGACATTTAAATAAATGCAAAGTATATAGTCATGTTGATGGCTGTTATAACTATATTCTTTGCTTAAATTTGTACCTTCAGCTAGTCTCTTGCTAGATGACTTTTGTACATTCTAGTTTTCATCTTCATTTTAAAAAGATGAGGGGGAAAAAAAGCAAACTGCTCCTCTAAAACTATTTCTTTTGATTGGTGTAACATGCCATAACAATCACATTAGATATCTAACAAAAAGATATAAGAAACCTTCTTTCCTTGTTTCTGCTCTTATTGAATTTTTATTAAATTGCTATAATTTTCCAGTGAACAGGTTCATCTACATCAAATGGATTTTCAGTCATGCATAAAAATCTAAAAGAGTTGTTTATGATTTTCAAAAGCATTATCTTTAACTGTATAAAGGCCTGTGACATCTGGAGAAAATATTAGAAGTAACTTACGGGGTGATCCCTCTGCATATCGTTCCACATTCTCTGTTTAATTGCAGCAGCTACTTCAGGGTTTGTCTTTTCTAGTTTGGTTAAAATTTTGTTCACGTGGTTCCTGGTGACCTGCAGAAGGCTCTCCATAGTAGTCCAGAGTTCAATAGGTTTGGAGAGATCCAATACCAGAACTACAGCAAATGACCTATTAAACAGGCATTATTTGGGCACATATTTAGTGCAGGAGGCAATCAGCATTTTCATACAGAACCATACCTGTAGTACAAATATGAACATGTAACTGCTAAGATAGAATTAAAGCAAGATGGCTTTTAGGGATATTCTGCACTCGGAAGAAACCTTTCCCTTGTCTCTTGTTCAGAACTATTATTTGGCAACTTTTCATCAAGCATTGTTTTTGGAGACAGTATACAGTAAAAATTGCAAATATCCTCAGCCCATGTAGTTCCTTCTTCCTGTATGACTGAGGATTTCTGCTGTCATATATCCCATGCCATCTCATAAGTCTACAACCCCAGACTAAGCAATGTTAGCCAATGGCTAGGATCTTTCCAAACTATTACCTGTATTGGAAAGTTACCCACTTTCATTATTATTTTCTAATATGAAATGAAAAAAACCTGTTTAGGACAGTAATATGTGTCATGGATTGTGACAGTTTGTTGGAACTTCAAATGGGTGCATGAGAAAAGTCTTCTGAAAGATAAATGTCAGATAAAAGAGTATTCATGACATCCTTAGCTACCACCAGACTTTTAAGGGTGGACTCTTGATGAGAAATATTTTACATCTCTTTCTAGGTCTTCTCCTTCTAAAACTCTGCCTCTCAAAACACCAGCTGCATTAAAGTGCAACTGTAAAGATCATTGCAAATGCAGTAATCTCAATGGATGCTATCATTCACATTCCAGCCTGACTTGAAAAAGAGGATTCCAGACCTGACTGGTATTAGAAAAGCTACAAAGAAACAGTGTTTGATTTCATTTAAAAATTCTGTGAGGAAAAAAATCTGGTGGAATGTCTTTGATGAAACTAAAAATAGTTTATGGAACTTTTAAATAAGTAAATTGCTTGACTACAGTGATGAGAAAACCAACAAAAAGCACTTATATTTAAGTTGAAGTGGTAAATTTTTTACTAGCATGTTGAAACATCTCCTTGTGAACAGAAGTGAATTGTTCTTACAGAACACTGCTATCCCAGCAAAGAATCTTAAGATTGTCCATATCAGAAAATCCCTTATCTAAAGGGAAGAAAAGACTGATGGAGGTAGAGCTCAATTAATTTAATTTAGTCAAGGGCTGAAAAATTATACTTAACTTTTTCTCTCCCAAGCTCTTCTAGAAACAAAGAGCTTCACATACCCTAAGTGTTTTATTTTCATTCCTTCTGTCTTAGTCTCTCACCGAATAATGGTGTGATCTCAGTAGTCAAAACAGTAGCAAATGTACCTGATAAAAATTATATCCCTCCTTTTTTTTCCCCACAGAAGTTAAAGCCCAATACCAATGAAATAGAGCAATATATCCCAATGCAAAACTTATCTTTTGATCCTTTTCTCCCCTTTCAACTCCTATCCTCCCTAATAAAAAAAAAAAAACAAAAAACATAAAAAGCACCCCCCTCACCTTGTCATTTCTTCATGCAACTTTTCATTGCAGCATTTCTTCTTCTTATGCTATCCATTACTTTAATGGATTTTTCTCACTACATTCTCTTAATTATATCTAAATTCCTGCTTCCTTTTGTTTACAAATAATTTCAATAGCTTTAGTCCCTCTTGGAAACACCATCTCTCTCTTGAGAAATGACCTTCTCATTTTAAAAGGTCATTTCCCAAAAACCCAGAGATATTTTTTGGTCAAAATTTTTGGCCTTGTTTTTCACCCTAAAATACCTGTCACAGAAAGAACATCTATGTTTGCACACAGAAGTAGGAAGAAAGATTTTATTTTTCGTATGTCCCCAAGCCTGTTTTTTTGCTCTTTGAGTATAAAGATACTATGTCTTCTCTTTTTCTGTGTTTCTTGTTCTCTCTACTTAAGTCCAACCTACTTCCTCCACGTTACTGCTTTGTTTTGTTGAGATTCCTTAGAATGTGTTTATTTAGGAGAGAAGTATCAAAAGGAAGGGCAAAGCAAAACATCACGATTTTGCTTTGCATGATGCAAAAGCATTACAATGATTTTTAGCAAAACCCCATACTTTTTTTATCTTACACTTTGAAAGAGTTTTTCACACACAGACAAAAAAAAAATGTCTAGAGATTTACTAAGGAAGGAAGGAAAGCTCAAGTTAACTCTGGAATTGTAGTATTTACACTTACCTTATGTTGTGGCTAGTGATTGGTATTCGAATGAGTTCCATCAATGAGGTTCCACCACCTAGTTCCCAAAAATGAGCTACATCTTTAGGCTGCAAAAGAGTTTCTTTATGTTATTTTTAGGTGTATATATTTAGGTGTATATATTTAAAGATATGGTAAATTACACTTTATACTCACTGCATTGTGTCTCCTTGCCCTTCTTCCAAAAGTATATTCCAAGGCTAATGTTGGCTTTGGAGATTCTTCCCTAAAGGAAACGTAATTTAATTTTGTCAAGCTGCTCTAAAGAAAGGAACTTTAATTCTACAGTTACTAAATTATATCTATCAGTCACTTCGGAATTTGGCTTAGAGACAGCAATACAGAGAGAACACTTTTAGACAGGAGGTGACAGGTACTCAAGACAGGAGAAGCAGCAGCACCAGCCCAAAGAAATGGGCTCATTTCAGCTGACACTGGAGAAGGACCAAAAGGGTCACCTGAGAGGTTATAATGAAGGGAAGGGAAATAAGTTCATCCCTAAGTGATCCAGTCACAGAACACACCTGCATACATGTATTATGAATTATCACACTGTGACTGTTTATGTCAAATTCTAATATACAGCTGAAAACTGCTATTAAGTATTTAACACATACCTCTCAAGGCACCTCAGTATGATAGTGGTCTTTCCCTGGAAATTAAAAACAAAGAAGAACTCTACTTTAAAGCATGAAGTTGTATCACTAAGTCAAATTTATTTAACATTCCAATAACAGAGTACCAGAAAACTGCAAATGCATGTAACTGTTTGTTGCCTTGTAGTGGAAACTTAAGTCCAATTTTCAATCAGAATCAAGTTACACTACCATTATTATAAGTATTAACCAATAGACATGATAAATACAGTAACAGGAACAGTACACTTAAATGAGACATTAGTGATCAATTAGACCAACTCTTTAAACTGTTAAACAGTTTTTAATTATTAATAACACATTTATGTAACATGTGATTTCCACTGGAAGTAATCATTACTGTTGAGATGGAAACAAAAATATTGCTTAAAATACAAATAAACATACAGAAAAATATGTCTTTACTTTGTTAAATTGCAGCCACTGAGTACCATACCACACTGAAGAGGCTAGCACTTCTTCACTTCTATCCTTTCCTACCTCAAGAACCAGTGAATTTCTGGTAAATCTGGAAAGTCTTTTTCTCTGGTAAAGGTATTTTGTAAATTGCTGATTAAGAGATCACACAAACACCGATCCTTTTAAAATAAAAATTGTATTCTTGAAAAATATAACTAATTTTGTCAAAAAGGCTGGTACTTTCTTATTAACTTTACAAATAAAAGCTAACAGAAGAAAAACATGGAATTACCAGTGACCAAGTTATGGGACAAGGAGTTAAAACAACCTCAGGCATCTTGAATAATGAGTTTGCACTCAGTGATAAGGTGTGTTCAAATAGGCCTGGCAAAATACAAACACAATTCACTGCAGCATGTCAAGGCCTCTATCTGCAACAAATCTGGTATTGATGCACTTAAACTGGATTCCTACCAGTTAAACCTTTACAACGGGAAATAATTAAAAATGAGTAGCAAGATTTCTGGCAGTTACTCTAAAAAACAATGAAGCCAAACATCAAAAAATTAGTACATCATGGATAAGCCTAACCATAATTTGAATTTACACTCTGGAACTGAGACTCTCTCTCTCTCTACAGTCAACTCTCTGTAGAATGAGACCATGAGATATTATGTCTTTAAAATTACATGAATCTTAACAGCTGAAAATGAGATACTTTCCCTGACAGAAATTATATTTGAAAAGTGTAGAATTGTTCAGTATTTAGATTACCCCGTTTTTGTTTCCCATAAATAATACTGATTTTTCCCAAACTTCCCCTGGCTTGACATCATCATCATGAGGGTTTTCTCTCTTCTCCACTTCAGCTATAGCAAGATCCCATAAAGTGTCACTACTTGGAAGAAAACAAAGTAAGAAGAGAATAATTAGAGAAAACACACATCTTAGACCATAATTCCTGAAAATATCTAAATGAAGGTTATTGTGGTGTAGATTATTATTTCACATCACTTTCTCTCGGCTTGTCGAAGTACTTCTAACCAAACCAGCTGAAGTGACATTCCTCAGGTAACCCCAGCAGCCACTTGTGGCACACAGTGAGCACGTACCAGCTGTGCTGCGGGAGGCTTTGCTTGGAGTGCAGTTCATCACAGAATCAATTAGGTGGGAAAAGACCCCTGAGATCATCGAGTTCAACCTATGACCGAACGCCGCCAGACCGAGTGCCACGTCCAGGCTTTCCTTAAACACCTCCAGGGACTCCCGGTCACTCCGCCAGCTCCCCGGGCAGCCCATTGCAGAACTAAAACGCCTTTCAAAGGTTTCCTGGAGCGCCAGGCTTTCCGCAGGACCCTGCGGGAGGCTGCCAACCTCTGGAGCCGGCAGCGGAGGAGCTGGGCACGGTTCGGTGGACTCCGGACCTGAGCTCTGTGTCCCGCGAAGCTGCAGCTCCCCGTGCTCAGGTTCCCCTGCACACCCCGTTCATGTGGGGTCTCTTACAGAAGCATGGGACAGCGACCAGGCGTGACCCGCCTGCCCTCGGCCCCGCTCGCTTTAGGGGTAGAGGCCGGAAAGGTCCGTTTTAAGCCCCCCGTGCCTTTCTCCCTCCATCCCTCCCTCTTCCAGGCTGCCCTCCCCGGCCGCCGCCCCCTTCCCCCCAGGGCAGCAGGAGCGATCCCCTGCCACAGCCCGAGCAGGGCTCCCGGTACCTGGCCTTGGGCATCGCGGCGCGGGCCCGGCTGCCCGTGGCCATGGGAACGGCGCGGGGNCGCTCGGCCCAGCCCGCCCCGCGGCCGCCCGCAGAGGGAGGGTGCGTGTGGCGGCTCCACCGAGGGTTCCGACGCGTCTCCTGTTCGTGGGATCCCCAGCTGCCTCTGTTTCAGGGTTCCCCCGCCTTGGTTCCGGTGCGAGTGTGAGGGCCCTCGGGGGACCTCGACTGTAGCCCCTCTTGTGAAGGGACAAAATACTCCAGCTGTGGAGGAAGACAGGGATAAGTAAACAACGCCACCGGGAGTCTTATTTGACCACGGCCTTAAGCACTGGCTCCTGAGAAACTCATGGTCCCTCAGTGAGCTTTGTTACCAGCGGAGGGAGTGAAAGGAAGCCTGAGTAGTTCCCACTCCCTGGGAACTGCAGTGTAACACAGAGTAAGTGTAGTTATTTTACAAAAATTTTTGTGTAATTATTTTATTGTCCAGTGGAGGGCAACGAGGGTGATTGAGGGACTGGAGCATCTCTGTTACGAGGAAAGGCTGAGGGAGCTGGGCCTGTTCAGCCTTGAGAAGAGACAACTGATTGGGAAGCTCATCAATGTCTGAGAGTATCTGCAGGGAGGTGTCAGAGGGTGGAGCCAGGCTCTGCTCAGTGGTGCCAAGCAATAGGACAAGAGGCAATGGGCAGAAACTGATGCACAGAAGTTCCACCTGAATATGAGGAAGAACTTCACCGCACAACTGACCACACATGGAACATGTTGCCCAGAGAGGGTGTAAAGTCTCCCTCACTGGAGGTGTTCAAAAACCATCTGGACACAATCCTGTGCCATGTTCTCTAGGATGATGCTGCTTGAGCAGGGAGGTTGTACCAGAATCTACCCACTGTGCTCCCTTCCAACCTGACCTATGCTGGGATTCTGTGACTTTGTAGTTACAGGGGCATACAAAGTATGTATACACTGTAACACACAGAGGCTAGATTATTTCAAGATTATCAAAAATCAAGCCCAAAAATTGTTGTCTTGGATTAGAATGTAGGATTTAAAGGGTGCAGTAAGACAGCAAGATGACCCTGAGTATGAAAAGGGTATAGGATATAGGTGAACCCGACAAGTCTAAAGCATCCTACATCAGGGAAGTAGGACACCAAAATCCAGGACAGCAATTACAGCTCTCTTCTCTAGCTGAGGATCTGCTTTGCACCTTCAGAGAGGGAAGACAGAAAAACATGACTAAAATCACCTGTTTGATCAAAGCCAGGAAAGCAGCCTCATTCGTAATGATTAACTCAGATTTAATTTTAACTGTTCATTTTTCCTTACCCAAAGAAGGCTGATGTATCCTTCCACTGACCTTCAGTAATGTTCATTCTTTAAATAGGATTTTTTTTTCTACATTTAGCTTGCATAATCACTCAGTTTCAGAAGCCTTTATATGGCTATTTTTGTCTGTTTTTAATTACTTCCAGGTTTTTACATGCATAGTCTAAAGATTTTGCTAACCTCCTATGGAAACCATGGTCTTGCTAATTAAAATCCAGGAAGAAACTTAATTATTTAGTGTTGTACAGTGCAGGTCATGCTGATGTCTAAGTGCATTTCTTTCATCAATTTCAGTTCAACAGAACACTTCTGATATTTTGGTATATATATGAAGCCAGTGCTGATCTGTAATCAGCAGCTAGAGGTAGTAAAACCCCTCTTGCTTGAACAAAGCTGCTCTTGCTCGGACAAAGAGAGCAAAACTATGGTAGGAATTGCTCCTGGCACTATGACCTATGCAAGTATTACTGCAACAGCAAGACTATAAAAAGCAAAGTATTTTTTTCAGTGACTTACTCACTGTCACAGGTGGCAAATCTGGAAGATGCTGCAGTATAGATCTGAGCTGGCAAGCACAGTAAAAGGGTGTACAGTTAGCAAATATACTGAAGCCTAATCTGGAATTTAAATTGGAGTTTTCAGTATTTTATGTTTCAACTTTCTCAGTTTCTTTTGCCCTAATAAACTGTAAAAAAAAACCAAAACAAAACAAAAAACTCAAAACAACACACACACAAAACTTTTTTTCCCTAATTCATTATTGCTAAGTTACTAATTACCTTAGTTAAAATTAACTCAATCTAATGGATTGAATTAAGCTGTATGGACTATTAAAGCTCTACCTAAAGCTTTAAGTGGTGCATTCCTTTATGCAAGAATGATTTTCTTCCTTCAGGAACCTATGAAAACTCTGGTAGTCCAACAAGGAACTCCAACACCAAATACCTACCAGCCTTTCATAGGGAAATACATGCTTTTATTTTCAATTTAAATAAAATTTAAATACAAAATAATAAAAATCATTAATTTTATGGATTGTATTAAAACCTTAAAGCTTTATCATTTGCCAGGTGTGCTACAAATAGGTCTTGCTTGTTCTAGAAATCAGATGTTCTCTTACTAATACTGCTGCTCAAAAATTGACAAGGCAAAAAGTTCAAGTAATACATTAATTTACATTGCATTCCAAGCACTCTTATCAAATCAATGTCATTGTTTACACAGACACTTAGCAGTGATTTTTCAGTCACTGTCATGCTCAGATTCATTGATCATTTACATGGATTGTTGATGCTAACCACTAGCTCAGTGCAAGCACGAAAGGTATTCTGAAGTTCATGGTAGAAGGTGAAGTCTCCTTGCATGGGCTAACATATTAATCCCATCCTGCCAATATTTTTACAACCTAGGTTCTGCAAGCTTTGAGCATGGGAAGTTTTCCAGCAATAGTCCCAGAAGTTGCTGCTCATTTGACAGCTCCCACAGTATCATCACTGCTGAGGTGAGAAAGGTTAGGTTCCTACCCGGGCTTTAGGTAGGTTCAGTATGAATTTCTTTGGTGGATAACTCAAGACTGAGATGTGGATCACGCATGAGGTTTGGGCTGTGTGGGGAAGGCAGAACAGATTATCTGCTTGGACTGTGAAATTTTCAGCTTTGCTGCCTTGCATTGTGTAGTATTCTTTAAGTAGCTCTGGAGCTTGATTACCATGGACCAAGGCCCTGAGATATGCAGAGCTATTTGGAAGAGTGCGTGGATGTGAAAGAGACTCCACTTGTGATCTTACTGATGCCTTAGGTTTTAACTTTTATATTTTTCAAATCCTGTACTGCTCAGTGTAACTCTGAAGTTTCTTGTAGCTTGTTAAATGCTGTTCTCTTATACTAAGACAGACATAACAAAGGCTCCCTAGCTTGCTCTCCAAGGACACCCAGGCTATTCTAGGTCAAAAAACTGTAAACCATCATCTTGGGGAGAGGGGGGCAAGCCTGGGTAAATTCCATCATTGGCTGGGTTCTGGTTGGTGAATTTATGATGATATAAAAGTGTGAAGAACTCATGACCTGTCATTGTCCATTTTGGGATGCACTGAGGCAGGACCCTCTGGAGCCCAGAGTGTACCTCTGAAGGCCTTTCAAATCAATCCCTCCTTTATTCCTGTCTAGTCTGTTTCTAGGTAGCCATTTAAGGCATCATTACTGCCTTGAAGGGAAGGGTCTGCTGAGGTTACTGTCACTACAGAAACCTCGCTCTATCTAATCAAACTGGAAAGCAGCTCCATTGTTTAACACAGTGTTGTCACAGTAACTGTGAGTGCATTTATTTCATAAAAATTAACACAGCATTTCTGGTCATGTGACTGTTTGGGATTAATGGTGACCTATAATGAGCAGTTAGGAGTACTAAGTTTGAAAAGTCATGCCAAAAAAAAGTGAACTAATGCATGGGTTGCTTCTGATTACAATGATGTCGGGGCATACTGCAGCAGCAAGAGCTCAACACTAAAAAGCAAAGCAGTGTCTAGAGTTTCCTACCCAAAGGCAAGCAGGAGGTCATACTCTGCTTCACACACTGTACAGTGCTTTATAGAACAACTGTAATGTTGTTAAGGAAAGCTGTTTCAAAATCTCCAAATCTGCTCATCAGCTTATATTGTTTATCATGTTGTCTCAAAATTCAATAAAGATTTTAAAAATGACATGAACAAGCTCTCTAGCAAAATGCTCCACTTTTTTTGCTTCCTAATAACAAGCTGATCTGCCACATTTGTTTGAAACTGGACAATTAGGAAAGTTGTAGTGTTCCAGGTCATCATGATTTCATGATTACAGAAAGACTTTTGTGTTTGTAAATTACTTTTTAATTGTATTTGAGAAACTTTAGACTACAACCTAACTGATGCAGTAACATGTTTGAATTTGTAAACACCCTTCCCCTCCTCAAATCTGAAAGTTAATTACTCTGCTGATTGCAAAGGGGTGTTAATTCCTAAATGAATTTCACTAAGGGATCAGTATCACTTGCCGCGGGGTGCAACACAAGAAGTAATGCCATTGGTCTCTTGTAGCTCCCAAGATGCTTCCCTGGATGATGGCAAGAGCCTGGCTGCCTAGGAGGATGAAAAACCTCCTGCTGCTGGCCCTGCCTCATGGAAAGAGAAGGGTCTGGTGCCCCAACCACCACTAACGGGTGGAATTTACCAGGAAGCTCTTTCCACCTTGCAAAAGCGAAAGCATCTGGATATAGTACGTGTGTTGTTTGGTTGTAATTTTCAAGAGAAAGTGTTGGCCCATGGTACCATTCATCAAGTGATGCTCGAGTCCTGTGAACTTCAGTAGGTGTGGCAGGACTTTGAGAGCTTTCTAAAGAAATCAGTTTATCAAGTCAGCTTGCCTGTTTGCCTTTCCACATTTTAAGACCACGTTCTCTTCATGGCCTGTATCTCCCTTCCAATCTATTTTAATTCTTTAGGAAGATAGTCCCTACTTTTAATAGATTAGGTAGCACAACAACAAACAGCTGAAAATTCCTTTTCTCTCTGTATGAGCATTTGAGATGTTTCAAGAACATAAACCAGAGATTTTCCATTGTGAAATTACTTCAGTTTTAAGTAAAATGAAAACAAAAACCAGTGAGGGCTGGCTGTAAGGTATTAATGACCCATGATCATTAGCATGAGCCAAAGTGGAAACTGAAATGTCCATAAATCGGTGATTTATGTTTGCATACCTTCTTTATGGCTGGACCTAAATTATGTTAGAGAATGGTGTTGATCCATTTCAGAGTCTGCAGAAGTGGTTTACTTGCATGGGAACAAAAAAGAGAGGACTGGAAGAAAAACAATGGATGTAATTTCTATACATTTGACCTATGTAGCACTGAGGCTTGCAGCTGAAAAAGGCAACTGGAAAGTGCTCCTAGGTCCAATAGTGCATATGCAGCATCATGTCTTCAGTGTGCAAGAACATTATGTTAGTATTATTATGAGAAATGTATAGATACAAATGAAAAACAAGAAGTAAATATTATTCTCACTCAATGTATATACATTATACATATTGTACACGGATTTTAGGTCGCCAGGTTTACTCACAACATTTCAATCAATGGTTTTCTGTGTCAGTCTTGTGTTTTGAATCGTGAGTCATTCTTGCCATCTGTATTGTATTATTATTCTGGATTAAAGGAGAAGTTAGGTACAGGGCCTTGTTTAACGAAACTATACCAAATACAGTGCCTATCCAATTTATATTTTTTCAAAAGGCTGGAGTAGAGAGGGTTTATTTAGAAATTTACCAGACCAAGGCTGAAGATTTGCCAAGTAAAACAGCTGTATAACAAAGGCTAGAGTGTATCATGAGAATACTCTTAAAATTTGTAATAGTTACATGATGTGATTATGTGCTTGGTTTTTTCAAAGGAGAAACAATTATACACAACTTGTTCCTTTTAGTCCCATGATACTTGTATTGCAAATAAGGATGGTGCTGGAAGTGGAAAGTATTTTGTATTTGACTGCTTTTCTAAACAAAAACTCCTTTTCAAAATGAAAGTTACACAACTGCTCTAATTTTGAAAAATAGAGATTAAGAGTTGAAGACAGTTTGGTCCCTGAGTATATATCTGGAAAACGATAAAAATCTATACAGTTGTTTCCAATGACACCTTTCTTCATCTTTATAAACATTTGTATTTCTTCTGAGCTGTAGGCACAAGCAACCCCCAGTAAATCAGAACCTGTACACTGTCTCATTATCTTTCCAGTTCAGGCTAGAGCTTTAGTTGAAGAGCTCCTCCTGCTATATACCACTGAAGTCAATGTAAACCTGTCCACCTTTCTTTTGTTCATGGAGCTGCTTATGCTCTACATCTTGTACATCAGAAGGTTTTCAATCCGTGTAGAAAACCTGTAGCAAGAGTGTGTTATCACGATAAATAATCCTTTCATAACAAAGTGGGACATTTAGTTGGTCTGTTGGTTGCAAGAAGGGGCTGGCTCCCCATTTCCTTGAGCTTCTGTCCACTTTGAGGTGCCAGTAATGCTGGAGCAGAGAGGTGATGAGCAGCTCCTTTCAGCTGATGAAAGTTATTAATGTAGCTGGCAATCAGTAGAGTGATCTCAAGAATCTATAACAGGAACATACAAAACTCTTTGAAAAATACAGTGATGTGTTTTGACTGCTGAAAAAATAGCTAACTTTTTAGCAAGTGACAATCACCATCAACTGGATAAGTACTTGTACTTTAACAAATTAATGATGGAGGGAAAGGAGATAACTAATGAAGCTTTTTTTATTACTCCTTGCAAATAATGTAATGTTGTTCCCATCAGTATATATCACAGATACTTTGTGTTCCACAGTCTTAAATGATTCAGAGATGACTTCTTTGAGAGAGATTTTGACGTCCAAAAGACGATGCTCTGAGAAGTTTTGCCAGAAAAGTATCTAATGCTCAGAGAACTCAAGATGTAGGGTAGATAAAGGGAATAAAGACTTCTCTTTATTCCCTTTATATTTTCTCTTTGTGACCCATATGAGCCTTGCTGAGACATTGCACGTGTTGCCCAGAGAAGCTGTGAATGCCCCATCTTTGGAAGTGTTCAAGGCCAGTTTGGATGAAGTTTTGAGCAACCTCATCTAGTGGAAGGTGTCCCTGTCCAGGGCAGGGGGGTCAGAGCTAGGTGATCTTTAAGGTCCTTTTCAACCCAAACCATTCCGTGATTCTGTAAGGGAATAATCTGATGGAAACTTCAACACATGTATATTACTATACTAGCTTGTATGAAGAATCATGTTTTGACCCAAATTTTTATGTACAATTTTGTATTGTTTCACAAATTGTTCTGACAAACAGCAAAACCTTTGTTTTTTTAAAAAAAATACAGTCAGTCTTACCAGTGAAGAAGAAAATCTAGATTTAAAAAGCATCTTTTTTTTTTTTTTTACCCAAAGGGAAAAATATTCTAAGATTTTTAAGAAGTGACTGATCTTTCAGATCTTGTGTTCTACAATTTCCCTGTAGATCCCAAATGTACTTTAAAAAAAAAAATCTCTGGTGCTGATTGGGCAAAAAGACTAAGTTTTAGGTACTGCATGTAATTTCTGTCCCTAATGGCCTTCTTTTGTCCTTCTGTGAAAAATTTGGAATGTTATAGACAGGGACATGAAAAGAACAGAAACACATCAGTAGTGTCACAGTTAGCTCTAACATTACTAATTATTTGCTCTCTAAAATCATCTGGCAAAAGTCAGTAATCTAGCAGGCTGGGATTAAAGAACGTGTTTCATCTTTCACACCTGTTAGGGATTACCCACCAGAGATAGCACAAAAGGGGATGGTGGGAAACAGTTCCAGGTAATATACCAACCTTTGGTTTGGTCATGGCAAAAAGGTGTTTTTCTGTTGATTTGTCCTTTGTCTGAGCATTGTTAACAACCAGCATAAAATCATCCTGATAGCCTCCGAAAGTCATCAGGCTCTTATATGTGTATGTAACTGTTAATTGCTGAAAAAAGGAAACCCCCAGAACAAAACACAAAGCTGTTAAGCAGGACAGTGCAAGAAAAACAGATTATGACAAATCCTTCTTTTAAAAATATAATTACACATGTATTTTTCAATGGAGGTAGCCTCTTATGAAACTTGAAATTAACTGCCAATTTTGAGATAGCTTCATTTAGACCTTCATGATGAGGAATTTTCACTGTAGATGATAACTCTTCTAAGTTTGACCTCTGTTTTTATTCCAAATTAATTAGATCAAAGATGTAAGACTTCAACTCAAGTGTGTAATTCCATTTCTCCAAATCTTGACTAACTTTGAGAGAAGTTAATCTTACTAATTCCATTTGAAATTGAAGCAGTGTCTAAATAAATTAAATGGCAGAGTATGAGACATCTGAAGGAATTTAACTCTAGGTATTCTTTTTGTGCAGTGATGTGTTTCGCAAACACACAAATTAAATTCTGTTCTCTTCTTTTCACATCTCTGATGAAATGTAAATGCTCTTCAAGGCTCCTCAGCTTCCCATCCCTCAGTTCTTACTGTTCAGTGTTTAACACCACAATAGTGGCCTTCAAGTTAAGATCAGCATTTAATTATTATTATACCTCATATTAATTTGCTGTAGATGTTTGCATTTAAAATTCATCATCAGACAACATTTGTACAATAACTGACTTAGTGCCCTCCCTTAGTAAACTTCTTTTTGCCCCAATTTTGAAATAGTATTATCTCTACACCTTGCAACATCATTTCTTATACCCCTGATGCTTCCTACAGAAAATCCCGATGTTCCCTGGAAACTGAGCATTCCTTGAATGTCAAGTAAGGCCTGCCAATATTTAACCTGGCAATGCCCTACAGAAATGCCACAGCTCTAGGAGTAGTGTTTATAGAGCTCTCTGCAGTCTGATGCAAGCACATTTTGCTTGTTTCCTGAGAGCTGCTGTTTGCTCTCCTCATGCTCTTTGCTAGTTCTTAAACTGCAAAGAAATGTAATGAAAAGGCCCATATCAGCACAATTATAAAGCTGAGATTTTAATTTTCTGATATTCAATATTAGCACTTGCTAATAGCAGCATGACATTCTTTTTCTTTGCAGGATATAAATGAAAGCAGAGATCTTCTCAAGCACTGCTTTTTACACTGATTACGAGTAATTTTCTGTGAAAACTTGTATGGCAAATCAAGAAAAATCTCAGCCTAAAATGACATAATTAAATAACACTGGGTTATATTACCTACTATTAAACAAAAATAATACAATGAAAATAACAATCTTTTAAAGTAACTGCTCTTTGCAGAGTGTATGTATTATGAATAATACTGGAAAATTAAGTCTCCAGGAAAAGAAAATTAATGTTATTGTAATAACATTACAATAACTATGGATTTCCTGACATCTGAATGATTAAAACATTAACATTTCATTAAATGATATAAAAACTGTATCTGATAAACAAAAATAGATTCAGTGCAAAGAATTCATTACTGAGTTCTATTATTAGTGCTACTGTAATGATGATAACATGAAAGCATTTTAAAAGGAATGAATTTTTGCTTTAATAGAAGGACTACATAACTTAGCATGGAAAGCTAATGCCATCTTTTAGATAGTATGGTGGTGAATCTCTTTGTATAATTACTACTAAAATCTAAGTGGACCAAACCTAAAACAGCAATTTCACTTACCATGGAGCTGTAATCCAGGATGCTTATGCCATCTTCATGGACAGCAAACCATATGAAGGACTTCTCAACTGAGGCTGTTGCTAGAGGCTAGAAAGAGAAATGGTCTTTAGTTACTACTTCAAAATGAGGCAATATGTGAATAATTATTAATTCTCAGCTGTTACAGACCTCTCTCCACCCACAGTTCTCACTTTGGTTCTCTCTCAGTGTAAATTTCAGGAAAGGAATTGAAATACCTGCCTAAAGCCATGTAGGTAGCCAGTGGCAGAATGATGAACTCAACCTAATAGGCTTGAAACCTACCCTGGTGCTTAGTCCAATAAAATACATAGTCTCATTAATAAAATAGGTGTCTTGAAGTTTGTCCACTAGCTCATATATCTAAACACACAAAGAACAGAGTGCTGACAAGTAATTTTTTATGTATATAAGTATGTATACACACTCACTCAGAGGGATTACCTAATGAAACTGAAGGCAGGATGTGACAGTTCTTTTTAACAGAGCTATTATTTGAATCAAAAGAATTAAGACACCAGTGGTTAACAGAAATTCAGAGAGGCCAGCACAGAAGAGAGTGCTCTAAACACCCTTAGCCACATTTAGTGCTTCTGCAAGGTTCAGCTTCCACAGCCAGTTGATACCTTTTGAATGTTCTATTAGTTATCAGGTAAAAGAGTCTAAACCTAAAAGGCTATCTCAAACTGAGATGTAAGGAAATGGAAATATAGATTAATAATGTAAAACAAGCAGTAAGTGTATTGGAAACTTACTATTACGATACACTCAGTACTCTGGCTATTACATTTCACAAGTGCATGACTTTAAAAAGTTAAGAATTTGACAGGAGATTCAATCAGCTCATGTATTACACAGCTATTTTCAACAAAAAATAGCGCTATTTGCAAATTATATTTATAATTAGCCCCCCTCCAACCCCCCAGTGAAACTCATTAAAATGTGTTACTTTTGCTGCAAACAGTTTAGCCCCAAAGAAAGGCCATTTCCTGGCCACGGTGAGATAGATGCGCACGCAGTCTGCGGCACTGTGCCCACGCAGAGCCATCCATCTTGTCGACAGTCGCTGACAAAGCTGTCTGTTGAAATGAAGGATGGAATTTACTTACTGAAGGGGATTCCAGTGTTTGCCCACAGCAAGTTTAATGAGCAACAAAAGAATCCATTCCTTAAAACGATAATTTCAGTTAATACAACTGCTATCACTGATACAGTATTAAATAAATCCAAAATGTCATTTAATATTTTAATGCATATGAAAATTATGAAGCATCTATTAATTTCTGCAACATTATGATTAGATATTGATGTAGCAGTTACAGCATAAAGGCAGAAAGTCTGGGACAGCTTTTGACATGTCTCTACAGAGAATCAATCTACCTTTATCAGTACTCAACAGCTATGTCAGTTGTCATTCCAAAAATCCATCCAGCTTAGCACAGCATCCATCTTTACCTGTGGCTGGTAGGAGGTGTGAAAGACATGGCTTAGCACTACTCCCTTTTAGTGTGCCTGGGCACTGCTACCCAAAAGGCTGCTCCTGATGCATGATGTGTTCACACTGTGGCTTTTTTTCTGCCTCCTTTTGTGAGTTTGTGGCTCCTTGGTGAGTTGGTTCAATACTAGGGAAAAACTAATCCTCAAAAAAACCCCAGTCCAGAATACTTTTCTAGGACACTGACCTGCAGGGATGACTTACCCAGCAGCCATAAGGTATTAGATGTAGCCCAAGAAAAGGGAGGGCAATGTGTAGTAAAGGGAGATCCAGCACTTGCAGCTTTGGTATTACTGTTTATGAAGTCAAACTGCACCCTAAGCAAAAAAAATAGAGGCAATAGGGCAGGCATAGAGTGATTCTTCCCCTGCCACAGATCTCCAACTCTGACAACTCGTAGTGTAGGGACTACTTAAACATTTCAACAGGTGTTTCACTTTTCCTCCATGAGTTATTCTAATCTGAGACCTTTTATAATTTGTTCTTTGAAATTAATTGCATAAGCTTGAATGCCCCATTGTCTTCTGAGTATGCAATAATGTTACTATGTGTATATACTAATAGCTTTGAATTTTCTCACATTTCTGTGATGTTTACTGGACTTCAAAACTGCTGTATCATTGATTTTGGATAATTTATTACACTTTTCTGCTTGTTTTCATGTCAGTAGGTGTTGTTTTAAATGCCTGACAGGTTATTAATTTTAAATTAAGTGATACCTTACTAGTAAGTCCACTGAGTTACACATTGCCAATTTGACTGGCTGCCAGAGATTGCACACTAGAATAACAAACAGACCATGTCCTCATGTCCTTTACTTCAGTAACTCTTTAGTCTGTGCACAGACCTAGTTTAGATTTGCTGAATAAGAAAAACAAGAATTTCAAAATCACTGGGTTTTGAAACACTGTAGTAACTGCTACAGCTTTTGCTGCAATGTCTTATTAATGATAGTCCTTTGTTTAGATTAGAAACATGCAGAGGAAATGGCTTCTTTGGATTAGTGAGAAAATGAGTTTCAAACACAAGTTTAGGCAAATATAGCACAACAATATATTGTTCCCAATGACAATTTAAAACTTCCTTGCTTCACTCCTAGATCTTTAGTGAATATGAATCAAAAAGCCCATATCACCTTAACTGTTCCTCTGAACAACCCTGCTTGTATCTCTTAGGGTAGAATCTCTCCAAAACTTGCTTTAGTGTTTGGTTGGACTTGGACTGGGAAGTGACTTGCCCTGCTGGAGTTGAGAAAGGCCGTTCAAAATCTCCAATTTCTACCTAAGGGAAAATCCATGAAGAAGGTTTTTGTTACTCCAGAGTAATTTTCTAGCTGGATAATATGAACTGTCTTTTAATCTGTTTTACCAAGTATAATGAAAACAAATTTGTCAATTAATGTATACTTTTCACTGATAAAAAAGCCACACAAGTGATTTTCTTATTTTCTATCTACCATGGAAAAAAGTTAAATGTCAAACATAAATTGTACAAACATAATATTACTTCTGCTCTTAGTTTGCTAAAGCTCCAGCTGACACAAATCAGTTTACATTTATTGAATAACAACATCAAATAATGTTCTCAGAACCCTTCATTTGAGCTTTTAATTTTTTAAAAATAAAACAGATCTTATCAAGACCATTTTTAGAAAGGAGTCTTAGACTTTCATTGAACTTTCATTGAAGTTGTTACTTTGAACTTGTGAAAATCATGGAAGGAGTAGTGAAAGAAGAAATGGTACATGATTTCATGATCTTTAATGCAAGAGGGCCTGGCTGTGTAAGAGGGAAAGCACATTTTAGCCATACTGATGCCAGCAGCAGCATATGCTGTAAAGCATTTCCACTCCAGTCCAGAGCTGCCTTACACAAGGATTCCAGCCCTGTCCTGCACACTGGTATGTAAAAGGTGGAGGTCAATTGAGTGTCAAGCAATCCTGGATCAGTTTGTTTAAGGTTTTCTCCTGAGAAACTGCTGTGTGAGTCATTCATGCATAAAGATTACCTGAGCTAAAAGGGCTGTCAATTCCATCGCTAATTCTTTGTTTACAGGGAAAAGTCCATTGACTATTTGATCATTTGTCTGATACACTAGCAGCAGCTTCTCTCTGTCCGTCTCCCCATGAACTTGAACTGAAAAATAAAGCCTACAGAAAAGACAGAAAGTTATTAAATAAAGAAGATAGGCAGTATCTGAAGATTAGCAGTATCTGCTCTGAATGTGACATGTTTATTTCAGTGCCAAAACATATTAGCAGAGGAACACTTGCACTTGAACCACTGACTAAATATTTAATGTCACTCTTCTGACTTCAGTGGGGTTTTTTTACAGCCCTGCTCACCTCTAAAGAACGAAAAAAAAGTAACTATATTTAAAAAAAATTCTCCAGTTACACCCATTTACTATTTTTGTTGCAAGCTCCAAGTCAGCCAGTGTTTCTCAGCTGAAGAAACTGCAGAAACTGAAAAGCAAATCTTGGGACGGGGCAGAGATATTATACTTGCTAAACAAACCTGTTTTTGTAAGTAAGGCGGACAGTCCTCGTGCCTTCACATTTCCCAGGGTGCTGTTCTTTGGAGGCTTGCTCCCATTTTGAAATAATGTCACAGATCTAGAAGGAGACCAATACAAAACTGATTTGGCAACTCTTCCTATTTGAAAACACCTCTGGATAGAGGTCAAGTTATTTTAATATCCTCTACCTACCACCTACTAGAAACATACACAGCTTGAATTTTTAAACTCACTGCAGTGTAACTTTACTTGCATTTCGTAGTCCAAGTGTTTAATAATTAACATTTTTGTTTTTTGTTTACCCTGCAACACATGCACTACCTTTGGAAATGAGCCATAACATGGAAAAGCCATGAGGTCAAGGTACTTGATTTAGCAGCTGCCAATGAATGTGTAATAATACAGAGTGAGCTGTTATATAATTAATCAAATGCCTTTGATCTCTGCCTTCTCCTTCTGCTGCATGCTCAAGTTTTTCAGTAAAGTTTTACTGTAAAGTTGGCATGAAGTTTGTTATAAAATGCACCAAAAAAGCCAAAAGGGGTTCACAACAAGCTGTGTAGGTGGGTAGGCAGGCCAGATGGGGAGGAGGTGGAACAGAGCTCCAAGGACCCCAGCTGAGCTTCATGTCACCATTCCTTCAAAGAACAGCCTTCCTGGAAGAAGTAATAGGAGCAGTTTCTAAAGTTACAGTTACCTAGAAAAAAAGTACATATTTTATAAATTTTGCTTTCCATATGGCAGCTTTTGCGATTGGGGTGACACTGCTTGTTTATCACTAAGGCCAGGTTGTACCATGCCTTGTAACTCAAAAGTGCAGCTATGAACATTGGCCAAAGGGTGCAAAAAGCTACGTGGTAGAAGTGCAAAAAATTGATTATTCATTAGTTGCAAAAGATCTGAAAAATGTCTAATACTTTACTAAAGCGCAGATTATATTGCATTTTGTCACTTCTTACTGCAAAGAATTTAATTCTGCAATAGAGGGAGCTAATGTTCAGAATGCAGAACAAAGGCAAGCCAAAAATTGGAATTTCTTAAACTGAACCCTAAAATCGTTCTGTATTTAGAGAAGGAACCATTTATTTTTTTTAATTTCCCAGGACCTCCACCCCCGTATCAATGACTTCTTGGACCTCACATGGTCATCTTCTGGAGCTATATTAAAAATGTTGACTGAAATCTCTAAATCCACATTTGAATCTAACTGCTTTTTAGTTTCAAAGAACTGGAACAGCTTACTTTTCCTTTTTCAGCCCAGTTGTTACTTTTCTGAATAATATGAGTCTCTTGGAGAAAGCTTTTAACTATAGTTCACTTAATGAATTTTGGCAATTGAAAAAGGGATTTAAAAAAAAAAAAAACCTTTCACATTAAGAAAAAAAGACAGTTTTCAGCCTGAAAAATGTTTTCCTTTACATTGTCTGAAGACACCTCTGTCAAATGAAGATACTTCAGTTTTTTATATGCAGAGCTCATTAAAGGCTTCTGTTTACCTTGATGTTTCCTTGAAGACAGTGCTCTATATCCTTGCCAGAGGGATCATCAGAAAACAGTGCAAATCCTGACTGAGCTGGTTTCCTCATCCCTGTGTCTTGGTTCAGGGTGTTCAGAAATTCCTCCACTGTGGTAGAGGCATCAAACCCAACAACCTAAAAAAGCAGCCAAAATGCATTTTGCTATCAAACTCATACCCATTCCCCCCTTAAATCTAAGATTTTGAAATATAATCCTCTAGAATAATGGTGGGACTATAAGACCCATTCCATCCATTACTGTCATTGGACATTAAAAGTTGCCATAAAGGGCCTGGAAAAGATTTCCACATGGGAAGTCAGTTTGGTGGAATTGGTTTCCTTGCATTTGCTACACTTGGAATTCTATTACAGAATTTATATGACAGATATCAGTCTAGTCTAGTGAAGATTATAATTTCCTGCACCTTCCAATATAGTGGAGAAGCAAATGAGATCAATTAATCATTTTTCGTCATGGGCAGCTTCAGAGGGATATCAGATGGCAGATCTACTCTGGCAGATCCAAAATATGTTATGAATGTTGCTTTCTCACTATTACATAGGTCAGCAATATATACAATCTTCTAAATTTTACTTCCCCAAATCTGAACTTCTGTCTGCTGTTACTGGCATTGAAGAATTTTACCAAGAGATGGCAAATGGCTACTTTACAGATATCAGTGGCTGATATTCACTTAAATAAGTATTGAGGGCATTTTTGTGTATTTGACATGTTGAAAATACTTTGGTAAAAAAATGTCTTGAAAATGGATCTTGAACTTCTGTTTAGTACTTCTCAGTGGCTGGCATTAAAATAAAAATCTAGCCAGATGAATCTAGCTCAGAGATTAATACAAGAGTTTTTAATACCACTATAATTGCTTTTTTGCTGATCCCATTAAAGTAATTTATGTATTTAATTACAATTTTCTATCTTGGATGGAACCATACAATTTTGGGAAGTAAATAACTAAATGAGCAGTTACTCCTTTTCTTCTCCAAACTTCAATTTTCAAACCCTTTAAGATGATTTAAAGGATGTTGGTTTTTTTCTGTTTTACTGGGCAAGCAGTAAGCAATTAAGAAGTTTAGAGGTGAAAAAATGTAGAGTTCTTCTGTGACCTGGAATGAAAAATTTATTTGATACAGCTTGGATTTCATATGTCTAGGAATACTGTGAATTGTTAAAAGTCTTTTCAGCCATCTCTCACAGCTGGAAACACAAACCAGGATGTGAAGCAGCACGTTTGGAAGCCCATGGAATGTTTCCTACAGGCTTTGACTAATGATGTCCCAAAAGAGTTAAGAACGGAGCCATGTTTGTTCTGTAACAAATATGGTTATCCTTTAGGACTGATAATGGGAGTTACAGCTGTGCTGCCAAGCCTTCAGTGAGATATTTAACTTCCAAGATGTCTGATGAAAGGAAATGGATTTTAATGCCTTTCCTTTTCCTTCAGTCTAATTCATTCATCTGGGGGTCAGGTTAAATAAGAAACAGAGTTTTGGCATTTTTCACTCTTAAGAGGTTTTACATTTCCTTTCTCTTACAGATTTTCCCCCAAACCTTTACTCTTAGTTGATCAAATCAGATCACAAGTACTTTGTGCTTGCCATTGCTGGCAGTGGCATGGGATGAAACCTGATCCATGTTTACCTTAAAATGCTCTCTCTGATGTACTGCTTCATGTACATGCTGATAGCAGGGGATTGTGAGAACTCAGATTTTGTGGCCTGCATGACATTACCTGATATATACCATTCATGAAATGAACTGGAATACTGAAGGGCAGTGAATGGTGGTAGGGGTTTCTCAGCAGAGTGGAAAGGATTTCCATTCTGGAGGGTCTGGCTTCTCGGTCTCCATTCTGCTGGGTACGTTCTACACAGCGCTGGCAATATATTGCATATTTCCCAAATTCTGTCCTGTGGCAAAAAGAGAAATAAGGCACTTCCTGGGGCCTGACTGAAAGGCTAGTAAACTGTGAGTGAATATTTCTAGAGAGGCCAGATGGGAGGAGCACTCAGATTTCACTCTCTGAGATTTCCAACATATTTTTTTGCACATGGAATTAGAAAGAGAATTAGTCTACCGAGACCAGCAGAACTGTGCCATAGATGAACATGGCTCAGGGTGTGTTGTGTAAGTACCATATTTTGGTTTTCACGGTTTTGCAACATACACTCAGAGTATGCACTGCAAAATGTTTTTTTTTAAAAAATTAGAACTTTCCCAAGTGGTGCACAGAAGTAAGATGTACTCTATTTTAGCAGCAATTCTACTTGGATCCTATATATTACAGGAAAGACTGAAAACAAGGTACTTCAGAAAGACCAGCTGACTGGCTGGGTAATAATATTCAGGCACACCTGGAATCTGCATTCTTCTTTAAGTGAAGTTTAAGAAGCCAAAGGAATGGGTGCTGGGGCAGAAAGAGTCCAACGCAGAGGGCCAAGAGCTGCAAGCCCTGAACAAAAGGAATACATTCACTATTTTAAACATCCTACAACATAAAACTTCCTGCTGTGGCTGCTGGCCAGCCATGCAGCTTACTGTGCCAAGTTGAGACTGCTGAAATAGGAATAAAAAAACCAAAACACCAAGAAAAAGCTGAGTAAATAAGCACATCACCTCATCGAAAGGCCCAAATGCTCTCTGTCTATTTACCTGTGTACAGCAAGTTTCTTTTGCAGCTGGAAATGGGAAAGCAGCTCAGTTTGTATAAAAAGCAGTTAATACAAAGGAAAAAAAATTAAGGCTGCAAGGCTAAGCACTATGAAATGAGGAGAAGCCTGTTCAATTTTAATTCATATTTGGATACCAGTAAATAGCTGGCAGTGGACAATGGGAAGAATTTTAAGTATGTATTTATAATGCAGCATGCAGGGTGTATGCGGAACAGCATGGCACACAAGAGGTGACATCTATCAGAAGCCTCAAGCCTTATCTGAGGTTCCATTCCATGGCACCACAGCTTTTTACACTCATGCTACTGAGTCATCTGCCATGTGGTTTAGCCCACCAAGCTTCCTGAGGCAGCATCTCTCTTAGGAAAGAAGCAGTAAAAAGAATTAGGTTTCATACATTCTTACTTAACACTTGACTTGAAGACAGCCCATTTTACATCCACTCTTTACAAACAGATACACTCTACCACTAGATACACATACTTTGTTGGAAGATAGCATTAGCTTTGTTTCAGGAAGACACAGCAGCACTAAACCGGATTTTAACTAAGGAGATGCTAGAGAAGAGCAAAGCCTCTTTACCACCCTAAACATTCTGTGTAGTTCCTTCATTGCTGCTGAAATTG
>VZTN01033486.1:21052-38583 GCA_013400515.1 Erpornis zantholeuca | reverse complement strand
CTTTTTTTTTTTTTTTTCCTTCCCTTTGGCAAATGAGATTGTACAAGAAGCTCCTGCGTTGGGAGCCAGGTGCTTGTTGTGGCTTAGCTATTGAATGTAGCAATTAAATAAATTCTGAAAACTAATTTGCCTAAATTATTAAACAAGACCCTCAGGTAACTGCATTTTCATCATCTGTTTACTAAATGGCAGTAATCATCAAAATATTGTACAGAAGAGATATTAAAGGAAAGGTTAATGCATGCAGCACCTGGAGAACTCACATTTTTTAATGATTTTGCATTGCCTCCTCTTAAGGCATGAGATTAATAAAGGCACATGTTGGGAAAAGTGTGTAAATTCAAGGATCTTGCACTATTGCAATGTTAGGTTGATTATTGTGTCTTTTTAAATATTTAAAACTAACAGCAAAAGTATAGGCATGCACAAACGTACATGCAGAGTTTTTCTTTGAATGCTATGTAGCAGCCCAGATATTCTGTAGTAAATGAGGCATGAAATGCATTGCCAAATGTATGATGTCCTAAATATAGTGGCACTAAGTATTTAGCTATGTTACAGGCAATATCATAAATCATGATAACTTTGAAATTAATCTAAATCAGTGCTTAAATAATTGCTTTTTCCATAAATGAATATTCTGATCTCTCACCTTTAAGTGGGAAAGAAATCCTATTATTCTACAGAAAAAAGAAAAAAATCTGATCCACCACATGCTGTATTTGTATCTTTTGCTCTATGTCTTTTTTTTTTTTTTAAGACTCTTGGGAAACTAATACTTTCTTTAAATGAATAGGAACCTGGTCCAAAATGTATTTACAGTAAATAATATAACACATGAGTTTATTTATGGCCCGCTATCCCTCAGAAAAAAAAAAAAAAAAAAAAAAAGTTATTTAGTTTGTTCTCTGGGAAAAAAATAAGACCAAAGAACCAACTACATCAAGCCAAAAAAACCCAGGAAAAATGAAATACAATCAAACGCAGTTTAACTTAATCTAAAAGACATGTAAGATAAGATTTCTAGAATAAACTTGATAAACAGCTCTGTCATTTTCTTGTGGTTCTTTCACAAAGTTTTAGAGACTCAGGAGATTAAATTCTAGGGACTTAATAAACACCAGTTTTGTGTGGGGATCTGGAGGCTAGCCTATTAGTCAAAATATACTTTAGGCCGAAATGAAAGCCTTTGTTCACTCATTTCTTCTCAGAAAACATGGAAGTTCAGATGGAAAAGTATATAAAAAAAGACTCATTGCTATGCAACGTGACTGAATTTCAGGTCAGAAAAGATTAATTTGGACAATGGGAATGTCATTTTTGCTTTTATATCATTACAAAATGATCAAGGTAAGACATAGCTGTAAGGAAAATAACTATTGATGAGATAAAGTATGCTTAGATGTCTCACATGTAAAAGTTATATTCTTATAAGTTTAATGTTATATACAGCCTAGAACAAACTGATACATTGTTGCAAAATTTTATTACATTCGTTGTTTCAGCATAAAAAATACCTGGATTTCCCATATCCAGTTAATCTTACAATGATGAGGTAAAGTTTTATGCAATTTTAATTCTTATATAGAGTACAATTTATACTTTTAAAAAGTGTATCACTCACAGATTACCCGCTTGGCCATCTCTAATGGTAGAGTGCCACACTTTACCAAGTTCTAAGCATTCATAAAGTGTGTTATTCTCCAGTGATAATAGAGAACCTATGCTTTATGAACTAAGCAGTAACTTAGTAAATGTAGTACTGATGCTAATTCGGAATATTAGTGCAAAATACTTTTTAGTATATAGCCTGTAAAATTTGATATTTTCTTTAAAAAATGTGATTTTTAATGCAGTAATATATGATTAATGAATGTTTTGAAATTGAACTATTTATGAATTTACTGATAAATTATCAATTTTTCCATGCTTGTTTCAAAAACTATCACCAGTATTTTTGAAAAATTGAAGAATTTGGAGATCCAGGTTAAACAAAGTAGCAGTTGTAAATAACAGAGCAGTTCCACAATTGTAATCAAGTCATGCAGCATTTTTCACACTTCCTCATGCTGTCACCCATGGGTTGTAACCAGTTTGAAATATAAATAATGAAAATATATCATAAGATTTGAATTATATATTTTAAATATGCAGTAGCAACAAGTCACTTTGGAAAAAAATAAAGGTGTAAGGCCATTACTTTATATGAAAAATCTCTTCAATGAAATAAACGTATTGAATAGGCTGCAAGAGTTCAACACGTGGCTGTGAGTGAAATCCAGGAACACAGAATACATGTGCTCCTGTCGTGGTGCCATGGGTCCCATGTCTGAAGAGTTTGGCTTGTCAGCTCTCACGCCTGGCACAGACAATAAAGGCGCTGTTGGCAGTGATATATTTTTGTTTCAAGTTCAAATCACACGGAAAAAGAAAGAAAAACAAGAAAATGAAAGAGAAGTGACTAATGACTTTCAATAACTATCTGATTTTCTTTCTATAACCTAATAGTAATCAATGTATGAATAATGCTGAAGAATCTAACTAGAGGGGATATTTTAGTCCTCGAGCAAAGTCAAAGTCAGATTTATTAGTATATATTTCCCATGAGCCAAAATCATTATTGCATTTAATTGCTTGACAATTATTTCTGTCACATCACTTTAATGGTTAAACCAATTATTTATATTACAAAACACAGTTCTGCACCAAACACTAATTGAAAAACACAAGCAATTCTTCAGTATTGTTTAACCTATACATTATTAATATTGGAAGGGCTAGGTTTAAAGATTTTTGGGGAAATTAGAAATCAGTCAGGTGATGAGTTTTTAGAGATTGATTGTGTAAGCTCAAAATTACAGCTCTCATAATCCTCTATTTGAGATGAATGCCAAGTCAGGTAGACCCGATAACTATTCTGAACACTTTTTCCTCCTGCATTCAGGCAACATGAGCTACCTGCTCTTAGGAGATTTTTATCCACAAGATGGCAGCTCTGTTTGCATGGTCACTTCTTTTTGCAACGTTCAACTTGAAAAATCATAACATAGTAATTTTTTTTTTTCATTTTATAGCCAATATGTTTTTCTGTCTCCTGAGGAATTTTAAGAAATAATCCCCAGATAATCCCAAAAGATAAACATTAATCAACCCCAATATTGAAGTAAAATTTGGCAAGTGTTGAGTAAACTATAAGAATATTTAACAGCAAAATCTTTTGTTTTAGAGTTTTGAAAGGATCTCCATCAAGATCCATGTTTTTCATGCTACAATTTCTAGGCCATCAAACCCAGCATAACCTTTAACAGATTCAATTTAAAGAGTACAAAAGATTTTACTGATAGAAATGGAAATGTTTATCTGCCTAAAGGAAACTTTGGTTAATAGGTTTCCTCCCTAGCAAAGGTCTATTTTATTTTGCTTTATACCCAATCTCATAAAGGATGCTTGTTTATGTTACAAAAATTTAACAGATATCTTTATTTCTAAGTTAAGAAATGCTGAGATGTTTATATGTATGGATCAGCCAAAGACAATTAATAACCATTTGTGCCTTGTGAAATTATTAAAATTCAGAAAAATATAAACAGCAGGCTCTAGCTCTTTTCAAGGGGTTCACTTACAGCTGAAATGATTAGCAAGAATAGATGTGAAAGCATTATCCTTGGCAATGAAACCCAGTAAATTAAAATGAATCTTACTAAAACGATGCATAATTTAACATGGAAACAGTTTGCCCATGGGATGGCCATTTCAAAGGAAATTATTTGGCCTAGCTACCTGTCTGCATGCAGTCTTTGATGGCGCTTCTGGAGTGGAATCACTGAGCCCTTAGAGAGGAGAAAGGAATTCTGATTTACCTAAAATTTATCATTGACCAACACCCTTTGACATATCATTATAAATCAGTGGATAGGAGCTTACAGACTGTAGTAAATGCAGGACTGATTAATGTGATTTATGTCTTAATGAAAAAGAGATAAACTCTTTTTAAGTAATGTGGGGTAGAAGAACCTGCATTAATGGTTATCATGGATCAGCTAATGGACAGTAACCTGTTAACAAGGCAGCAAGACCATAATTCATGGCTTAGAGGGAACTACTTACTCTCTCAGAATTTTACACAATGGAAAACACACAACTCTGGAATGTGAAATTCCAGAGGACGAGATCATGTTTGGCAGCCTAGGTCACATCAGCATTGCCTAGATTGAGGTGTGCAGCAGAAGAGAAGTAGATTAAAGGGTTCTAAAGAGAAAAGCTGATATGATGGAAGGATAAAAGCAGTCTGAGGTAGTTTAGACTTTTCTGAAGATAGGGCTAGCTGCCCAGTGTATGACATGAGCCTGAACACAGTTATCTCAGAGCAGATGATTGGCTACAAATTATGATCCCAGAGTGAGCAGTTCATACAGCCAACTGTAACAGCACACTGCTCGTCAGAGTATTGTCATAACAGAAGTGCTGGTCTTTCGTCAGAGAATGTCAAAATACATTTATGTCACAAAGTTACATGTTCATTGCATAAACTAAACTGTGAAAAGTGTCAGGAGAAAAGACTTTTAACTTTTCTGTGCTTGTGTATGTGGGGGCGATGTTCTATGTCAGTGTAAGTTGGCTGTTATTTTAGGTCTCCTGTGTGAGGGTCTATTTTAATACATTTTTTTAAAAAAAGCAGGCAATTTTATATGGATTAGAATGATAAAATAAAGCTACCTGGGCCAAGAATTTGCAACATTCTCAATAAGAAAGCATGAATGTGAAGATTAAATTTTTACACTGAATACAAAAATTTTCAGAAAAAAAGTTTAAGATAAAAGTGTCTACATAGTTAGGAGGCTAAATCACTTTTGACAAAGTGACTTAAGCTCTTAGTTGCACACATCTGAGACTCAGCTTTCTTACTGCATAAGTTGAGAGATTGCTGAGGTGGCTGTGGATGCACCAGAATCTTCTCACAGGAAAAGGCAGAACCATGAGGATGTACACACTCGGCCTCAGACATGCTACAGAGAGCAAGTGCCTTTCTCATAGGCTCAGTTATACCATGTTTGTTCAAAACAGAGCCTTGCAAATCAGGAACAGTGTCAGCTGATTGAGCATGACACAGACATCCCCTGGATAGAGTAGAAGAGAGCATGAAAGCTACTGAAATATGGAAATATTTTCTACTGCTCTGGTGATCATGTCACTGCAATAATTCAGCTGGTCACGAGGTGGTCACAACCATCTCCCTACTAAATGGCTGTAATTTTTCCCTAACTAGAACTTTCAGAGAAACATTTCACAAATATGATTCCAGAGCTGGGTGGTATTCATACAAAAACTCTGAAGAATTTTTAGATCTCAGAATTATTGGATCTCAGAGTAACAAAATCTAAGACAAAACTGATAGGAACATAGTTGCCCAAATTTTCTACATAAAATAGGATAATTTTGCAAGCCATCCCTTTAGCACCTAGTTTCCATAATTGCTTTGGAAATCTTGCATTTATTAATCAATTATACTTTGATAATACATTTCTTCATTATTGATGCCTAGATAAGGCACTTAAAGTTTCAAAGTTGAAATAATATTTGGTAAGGACAAATATAAGAGAAAAAACTCAACGACTTCACACACAGGAATCAGAACATAACCTGAATTATAAAATACAAACTTCATAGCTTTTTTTTTTTAATTTAAATTTCTGTTTCGATAACTTTATCTTTAACCACAAATAGAAAGATCAAAAGCACTGCTGGAAGCTGTGATTGCTGTGTTACATAGTTTACCCAAAGTAAGGATCACAGGGGTAAAAGAATTAGTAGAACATCCTGAAAATAGTGTTTTGAATACTAATGTTCATTTCAACATCTTGACCTGTAAGATAGTTAACCATTTTGGAGCAGAATTTTGAGACACTACTGTAGTGAGGGGAATTCTGTTAACATTTAAATCAGCGAAAAGAGGCAATTTTTATAGGTCCAAGTCTGAAATACTGGTCTTTGAGAACACCTCTCATGATCACTACAAAATATGATATAGGCATCCATCTCTTGAAGTTTTCCAGTGCTGGGCATGCCAAATGCTAATTTGCAAGGGATGCTAAATGTACTGGATATTAATGACAGTCTACAAAAGACATACATTATGTGATAAATGCATCACTTGACATAATAATGTAGAAGTTGTACAGCCCTTCCTCACTCACTCAGGGATTCCCGAATGTCATCCTCACATGACAATGTTTTCAGCTGCTCAGTGGAAAGCTTATCAAGGAGGAGATTATTCAGAACAAATATGTCAGTGTTTAGTGTTTTACCAGGAGATTTTGAGCCAATATTAAATGAAGAGCTTGTTTCTGCAGCTAGCATGACAGTGTACAAAACCATGTCACACTAAAAAGGCAGAGGTGACTGATTGAGGTAGGGTTCTGTGCTGACTGACCAAACAACCTTTCTGATGTGTTAAATGTTAAGCCAAATTTGAACTGACAAATAACTACATTTTTGTTATTTGTACATTAAAATGTTACTTTCAAAAACATGTATAGCAGTATCTAGTACATCATTGCACTATTAAAATAAGCATACTGAAAATACAGGAAAGAAATATTTTTTAAGGAAGATACTAAGCAAGGTACTCATCTTCAGTGTTGATTGCTAAGGGAATAATAAATACAAGACAAAGACCTTGAGGACAATGACATATGAAGTGATTTACTCTTGAAGACATCATCTTCCTCCTGACATTGCTTGGAGAAACAGAAGTGGAAAGGACAGCTTGCTGTCAGAGGTCTCTGATAGTGACTGGAGAGATGGATTTAAAAAAGATAGCAAATTGCTGTTATATTCATGTTAATATACAAAGTTATATATGGTGTATGAGGCATGTCATAAAGTGCATTTAGACGTAATTTAAAGTAGAGTTTCTGAAGGTAGTAAAATAACAAAAAAATGTTATTAATACAAGTACTCAATATTGCTCAATAAATTCAATTCCAGGGAACGGTAGTAGTGATAGGAGAGGAAAAATAATTTTAAACTAAAATATGTAGATTTAGATTGCATATAAGAAATAAATTCTTTACTATGAGGGTGCTGAGACACTGAAACACATTGCCCTGAGATGCAGTGGATGCCCAGTCATTGGAAGTATTCAAAGTCAGCTTGGATAGTTTGAGCAACATGATCACTGAAAGTTGTCCCTGCCCATGGCTAGGTGATCTTTGAAGTCCCTTCCGATCCCAAAGATTCTATGACTGTATGACTTTATGACAAATTCATAATTATCTGCCATCACAGATAATGTTTTGAATGTAAAAACACTGAGATGAATTTGAGTTATTGTTCAGTAAAGCACACATACAGTTTCTTGTAGATTGAAAAGCATATACAAGATAAAATATTAGCCACTACTTTATTAAGCACAATTAAGTGCTTTAATAAGCAGTACTTTATTAAGTCTATTAAAATGATAACATCTTAGGTTTTAGAACAGTTCTAGTAATTAAAGCTGGTCAAACCATTCTGCAGAAGATAGTTGAATTTTGGGGGGAATTTTTTATTAGCCCACTAGATTAAATCTGTCTTGGTTTAAATCTATCTACATGATTTGAAATGGTAAATTTCTGACATATATAGGATTCAGTTTTAAATGAACACTCGACAAGTTCAGGTCTGTATGTGGGTTAAATATCTTATCTTCCTTTATAATCAAGGCAAAGCTTATCAATGCAATAATTGGAGCCTAGAAATAAGTTCAGATTGCTTTAAACTAGGTATCTTTGGACAGATATAGTTGCCTAAATACAAGAGTTCTAAATAATATATTTAATAATATTTGAGATAGCCAAGGGTATCTGAAGAACCAACATGTCAGTGTTGCTGAACTCTCCTTTCTGAGAAGTGACAGGTGAACACTGGAGTTACAGGAGACCTGAACCCACTTCATCCAAGGTCTTCAAGCCAGGCAACTAAACAGCAATTTATAAAAACCCAAAAACCTGCTTTGCAAAGAAGGTAGGTTTTACTTGTTTTCCCTTTTGATGTGTACTTAAAAACTAAACTGTGAGGTAAAACAATCCTGGTTATTTTAATTATATGGAGTGTGAGCATAAATTGCATATAGATCTTGCACGAGTAGATGAAGCATAGGAAGATGGATAATCAATATAATGTTTTATTGTCTCAATATTACCTAAAACACACCAAGGAAGGAAAATCAAAAGTTTATATCTATTTTTATCAGCAGGATTGTGAGAGTACGTGTGCTCTCTGAGGTGGGACTTCTCCATAATGTGGTTTTTTTTCAGTTGTGAGGCTGAGATTTTAATAGATTTAATTTTGTGAAACAAATATTAATATATACTTTTATTTGCTGAAGTAGACATTAGGCTATATAGAGCAGAGTGTTTGTTGATTCATTTTGCATAAAACTGAAATTCAATGTTCTCAGAAGAAAAATCTCTGAGAAATACAAACATGAAAATATGGGAGCTGCATCCTGTGCTAGAACTTTGTTTTAAGATTTTCCCTCTTGTTGCTCACTTCTGAAAGCAACATCAAAGAATTATTTGTGTACACTAGAAACTGTTAGCACAATATCTCACTGCATTTGCAAATTTGTGACACTTTGGTTATATGAAATTTTATAATCCGTTATTTCTGTATTAATTCTATTGTGTCTCTCTTGCTGGTAATTAATTTCAAGAAGTAGATTTTTTGTTTGTTTGTGTGCAGTGTGTTGACACTGTCTGGATGCCAGGCACCCATTTTATCACTCCCCTTCACATCTAGACAGGGGAGAAAAAATATAACACAATGGTTCATGGGTCAAGGTAAGGACAGGGAGATATTACTCACCAGTTGCTGTATTGGGCAAAATAGACTCAACTTGAGGATATCAAATGAATTTATTACTACCAAAATCAGAGCAGGATAATGAGAAGTAAAATAAATCTTAAAATCACCTTCCCCCCACCAGTTCCCCCTTCTTGAGCTCTGCATTCCTCCCCCAGCGGCATGTGGAGACAGGGAATGGGGATTATGGTCTGTTCATTACAGGTTTTTTCTGCCACTGCTGAGGCAACAGAGACCTTCCCCTGCTCCCGTGTGGGATCCCTTCCATGGGAGACAGCTCTCCATGAACTTTCCCAGTGTAACTCCATCCCATGGGCAACAGTTCTTCACAAACTACTGCAATCTGGGTACAGGGTGCAGTTCTTCAGGCACTGAAATGCGTATTCCCTATGGGGTCACAAGTCCTACCAGGAAACCTGCTCCAGTGTGGGCTCCTCTCTCCGTGGGTTTGCAGATCCCTTACAGGAGCCTGTTCCAGCATGGGTTTCAGAGCCTCCATTCCTGTATCCACCTGCTCCAGCACAGATCTCCTCCACAGGCTGCGGGTGGATCTCTGCCTCCCACTGCCCTCCGTGGGCTGCAGGGGCACAGCTGCTTCACCATGCTTTACACCACAGCTCCTCCCCCTCCTTCCCCACTGACCCTGGTGTCTGCAGAGCTGTTCCTCTCACATGTTCTCACCCCTCTTCTCTCTGGCCACCATTATGTTTGAGCAATAACTTAAAAATGTCATCACAGAGTCACCACCATCGCTGCTGACTGGCTCAGCCTTGGCCAGCAGCAGATCCATCTTGGAGCCACCTGGGATGGGCTCTGCAGGACATGGAGGAAGCTTCTGGCAGCTTCTTACAGAGGCCACCTCTGTAGCCCCCCTCCACTGCTACACAAACTTGGCCATGCAAACCCAATACATTCTGTACAGCACATCTTTCTTGTGCATAAAATATTTATACAGTCCTCCGTATATATTGCGGGGTCAGTGAATCTTCTGCTTTTTGAGGACATAAAAACTATGCCACAGTGATGTGTTTTCTTCCTATTTATACTACACGAGTGAGGAGCTGCTTGAAGTGATGTCAAAACAGACCACTTTTTGACTGTGTTGACTTCATGGACAGGGGGTTTTCCCCCCCACCACTGCTAAACCAAAACATAGACTCATGTTTCCTACATTAACATTGTTTTAATCTAAATAAATTCCCACAGTGGATTCTAAAGTATACCTTATGATATAACCTTACTTTAGATTCAGTTAATAATTAGTTCCTTTTTTGATTATTTTCTCCCTTACATTAAGTTACAAAGTTATATAAATATTATCTATTCTGAGTTTCCTTATTAAAGTTAATGACTCATATATTACACTTCATCTGCTTTGGATGAAATTAATAAAGTTTGAATCTTATTTTATCTTTTCTTTTCTGAAATTACTAATCTGTATGACCTTTGCTACCTTTCTTTGACTTAAAATTAATCTTCATACCTATTTTTGCTTTCTGTATCTTGAATGTATGAACCCAGCTTTGTCTCCTTCAATAAAATTATCAGTTTTCCTCAATCAATTTGTCTTAATTTTTATTTAGATGAGAGAATTCTTTATCACAATTTTCTTGTCATCATTTCTTTTGTTTCCATGAAAGGTCTGAAACAATAATATGCGAAGAAACAGTATTTTAAAAAATTAATCTATTGCTTTAGTACAGAGTTTCTTTCACCTCGGTGTCCCCTTCCCATCCCATACATGTTTTCATTTTTTACCAATTTTATGTTTTATTTGTATTTTTGTGATTTTCTTTCTCTCTCAGTAAGGTGCACGCTGAGCCTCTAGCTACACAGCTTCCTCCCACATGCTCTCTGTGCACAATCAAATTTGCAGTGTGGCTGTAATTCATCCCTGTGGCAAAAGGTAAGAACAAAGTCTGTGAATTGTCTAAGTCCAACAGCAGCCTTTAAATAGACTGTATATTATCACTGTGCATACAAATGAGACTTGTCATTAAAGTTTCCCCTGTCCATTTGTTTGCAACTATTAAGATATGTACAGGCCAAAAAAAAAACCCCTGGCAAAAAAAAAAAATCCTAGAAAACCATCAACCCTAACATAAACCAATCAAAACCATCTGACTTTTATGAACTTTCAAAGTTGATATAAATGATGTCTCTTATAAAACAAAAATCAAAAGTTAATCTTCACATTACTTGTCAGTATTCTTATTCACAAGATGGATGTTTGAGCTTTTTTTCCCTTGATGTATTCAATTGGCTTGAAATTACTAATATGAACTGAACTTTACACTTGAAATAAAATGGCCTTTGTGGATTCACCAAAAAGTGAAGGTAAGTTCTAAGTCTGTCTTGTGACCTGCTACTTCCTATTTCAGAACTCCAAGATGCCATTTCAGACCTTTGGTCAACCTTGATGTTCACAATCTCTTTGTCAATCATTATTTTTGTTGCCATGTCATCCCTAAGCTGTGATTGAAATTTGAGTTTAAAAATCACATTTTTTCATAAAAAGCACTTTAAGACTACATTGCCTCCTGACTAGATAAGAATCAGAAATCACAGAATAACAGGATCACAAATGGGTGACGTTGGAAGGGACCACAGTGGGTCATCTAGTCCAACCTCAAAGATAGAAAGTATTACGTGAGAATCATAGAATCATATAATATCCTGAGCTGGAAGGGGCCCACAAGGACCATCAAAGTCCAGTTCCTGACCGTGTACAAAATAGCCACAAGAATCACACCATCTGGCCAAGAGTGTTGTCCAAACACTTGAAGTCTGCCAGGCTTGGTGCTGTGACCACTTCCCTTGTGAGCTGTTCCAGTGCCCAACCACCATCTGGGGAAGAACCTTCTTTGAATATCCAAACTAAACCTCCCCTGACACAACTTGAGGCCATTCCCTCGGGTCCTGTCACTGCTCACCATAGACAAGAGATCAGTATCTGGCCTTCCTCTACCCCTCACAAGGAAGTTTAGACTGTGATGAAGCATCCCCTCAAACTCCTCCAGGCTGAAAAGCCCAAATTACCTCAGACACTCCTCATGTACCTTTCCTTCCAGACTCTTCGTTATCTTCATAGCTCTCATTTAGGTGCTCTCTAATACCTTTACATCTTTTTCTCACTGTGGTACCCAAAACTTCACACAGGAGTCGAGGTGAAGCCACACCTGTGCAAGGCAGAGTGGGATGCTGGTGAAAAAGAAGTCAGGAAGAAGGTCTACCCAATGAAGGCCTGCTCCTAAATCTATAGAACTAGAGTAAAAATGCTCAACCTTTTTATTTAGCTTGGCCTCAAGGTGATAGGGAGCACATAATCAGGAACAAAGTTATTGCCTTCAAATTAGGTGAGGCGGAATCCCCAGCAGATTTAAACTTGTGAAGCTTTTATTTGTTTAAATCCAGTTGTGTCTTTGTGGATTAAAGAAGGCTGTGTCAAAATTTCATTTGAAGCCTTCACTATGTATCAAAACATCTCTTATGAGCGAAATGTCTCTGTAGGCTAATTTGAGGTCACTTAGAAAAAATTTAAAAGAAGACATTTCTAAATTTTTGATCACTAAAAATATTTTAATATTTTTACTGGAAATAAATGCATTTTACATTTCATTAAATTAATAATGAAATGATCTTGTTCATTAAGAAAAGTTCTTTGGAAAGTAATCAGGGAGGAATGTTAACTACTTTTAATTACAACACCCATCTAGTCTGAATAATTTAACTACACAGCATTTTGTGTTACAATGAGTCATTGCTGCTGCCTATGATCCTTTATTCTCTCAAGCAGCTCTTTTAAACCCCTCATCCTCATTCTCTTTCTGTATGCATTATTCAACACCTTGAAGCACTAGTTAGAAACTCTCATAAAGAGGCAATGATTGTGCTTCAAAAGCTTAAAAATAAGGGATTCCTACTCAGTATTATATTCCATTGTGAAACACTGTTTTGTACTTGGAACTAGCCATAGTTTGTATTGAAGAACTGTTCATGAAGATTATTATATTCAAGGATGATATTCTTGAATAGTAACTTTCCATGGTGAATAATTCCTTTCAGCTGCTTTCAAGAACCCTACTCCCAGACATGATGGAAAACAGATATTTACTGTGATGGTCAGAACTGAACACTGATGATACCAAGAGAGGAAATATGTTCCAGTCCTGAGTATCCCTTAAAATGAAAAATATCTTCCTTGCAGTCACCTACTGTTTAAGCAGAACGACTGTTTACTCAAAGATGAGGAGAAATGTTATTGCTTAGATAGGATCTCTCAGTAAAGAGATGAAAATGGCATCATTATTTTAGTAAATAATTTGAAATATTTCAGGTCTGATTTTTTGGTGGTTTGTTTTATTTTTTAAATTCATTTAGCCAAATTTCAGCTTCTTCTTTCTCATTCAGAATGAAAAGAATTTACATGATTGAAAACAAATCAAAACATTTATTTCATTCAAAAATTGTCTTAGGATATATACACTATTTTCCACTAAATGTGATTTCCTACAGTGTGTCTTTCAGTTAGACAGTACTGAGGGACAGCTACTGAGAGGAAACATTCATTTTCCATTGTAAAACTAGATTTTAGACCTAGCTAGAACATATTTCTTACAGTTTTATCAAGTCCTCTTTGACTTGTTATATTCCTTGTAGCTGCAGGGAAAGAAAATATTGAAAATTCATAATGAGATTTCTTTAAGCACAAACAAAATCCAAGAAAATAATTTTTCTAATAAAAAGAGGTCATTTCTACCTACATGGTTAAAAAAAAATCTCCATCTGGGTTTTTTGTTCTCAGAAGGAAAAGAGCAAAATACATCCCAGAGAAGTCATTATAAGAAACTACCTAAAAATAATTAATAATAATATGTGTAGAAACTGTCATATGTACATATGATGTCCTTAAATTAATAGAGGTTTACATTTCTTTCATTGTTTTCCACAAAGAGTGCTGTTCCATTCTATTTGACCTTAATTAGTGTAATTGATAGTAGTTTTAGAGCTGCATGTCATTTTAATCATGTAGTTACAGCTTTCATGACAGAAGAAAAATGAAATAGCAGCTGGGAGTTATCTATTAATAGCGAGAGAATAGAAAGGTAAAAGGAAAGGCTCTCCTCCTCTAGGACTCCAGGGCTTTTATGGCGTTAGTAATGAATGACTAATGTATTCTAAGAGGAGCATACTGATCTCCAAGGATGTAATGAAGGGCAGTAGGAGGTAGGATCAATATGAGTTAGAAATTTTATATCATTAGCAAAATCATATGGCCACAAGGGTATAGAGATAGACCAGTAAAAATGTCAAAGCTTGAGAATACAAACCATGTATATGCATGCACGTATGAATGGGATTACCTGGGCCTGTGCATGAGGGGCTCAGACTGTGACAGAGAGTGCTTTAAATCTTCCTGGGAAAGCAGGCAGTGCTACAGCAGGTGGCGAGGTTAAAGTGAGAACAACAGGAAAATCAAAAATTTGTTTGGGATGTGATCACTTGGAATAGATTTGAAACAAGATCAGGGTATAATGAGAAAAAGGCAATAAATGAGCATTCCTAAGTTGGGAGCCAACCATCCTAAACAAGTAGATGCATTCACTAACTTCAAGTGGTAATTTTTTTCTTGACGGTTTCTCCTATCAATGTTAATGACACTTGGTTTCTGAAGCTGGAAGGCTTTACAAGGAAAAAAAACTTGTTGTACTGTCTCTTTCTCAAAGATATGGTTAAAAAAAGCAGCATACAACAAAATAACTGTCTACCAATGGTACTTAGTGCTATAATACTGGGAGAAACAAGCTTGTCACGCTAACTTCCAATTTTATCAAAATCTGTATTCCACTAAGTTCCTCTCTGGCACTACTAGTTTGGCACTGTACTTTTGTAAAAGTTACAGTGTATGATGAATACATTCACAGATACTTACTATGTTTTGTATCTAAGAATAATTTTTTATTTCTTTAAAATAAAAAGGAAAGCATGAACATAGACTTTTTAAAAAAAAATATGGCAAAAAATGGCTGAATGGAAAAGAAATAATCTGGAAATATATATTAATTTTTAACTGTACATGTAACCAGCAAAGAACTTAGTCGACTTAAGGAAGAGCAGGTCAAAAATAAATAACATAACAAAACTCTTATAACTTCAGCAGACTCATACCTATTTCAAGGATCACACAAAAACCTCTGAAGTGATGTACTGACTGTTATTCATAAAATATTTTTGAAGTTTCAGTCTTTATAACATTTACATACAAACACAGTCAAAAGTATGCAACTGTCTTACAGACATGTGAACAGTCAGATGGTAAGAAAGAAAAATATTTCTAAAGATTTGTAAAACAAATTCTCATCCAGTTTTTTTTTCTAGTCTTGCAGAATGATTGTCAGTTTTATTTTCTTTTTTCCTTGCGTTTCTGCGCTCCCGTATTCTTACACAAGAAAATGAACTTTGATAACAGGGATTTTTAAACTTTCGCTGCCTCGTAAAAGTGATATAGTTGTTAAATCTGTTGCTCTTCCAGTTAAGAGTATATTGGGGCTATATTATGGGTACAGTTCTATTTTGAGGTCAATCAGTGCAAAAAGGATACACTTTCTTTTTCTGTGTATTTTGTTATGACATATTTTAATATTGGAGTTAATATGTAAGGGTCAATAAAATCCAGGAAAACAATGAAGTCGAAGTTAGACACAGGCTTCTACTTTTGATATGAAAAAAATATGCACAATTGCTTTTGTTATATAGTTATATAAAATTGGTGCAATATTAAATTTTCCAAAAATTTTTAGTTCACATATTTAGTCTTTCACTACCTACTTAATTACTAAACATACAAACATTATTTGCTTTCTACATTTTCTTCTCCACTGGCTTAACTCAAGAGTCCTTTAGAGTTAGCCATGGACTTCAGAAAGTTAAATCTTTCAATAAAAGGGCAATGTACAGCAGAACCCAGAGGAGGTATTTGAAATCAGTTCACAGCTCTGATGAGGCACAGAACCCTGATTTCATTATGATTTTCCCTTTACAATTATATAAATAATGAAAAACAATTAGCATTTTGGATTCCTTCTTTGTCTTATACACCACTCACTCAGTCGAAGTACAAAATAAACTTCCGAGATTTACCTGAAATTTATTTTCTGACTTTCTTGTAGATATTCAACTCAACTTATTAATCAGTGAAAAGCACAATATTCACTCTCTGAAAAAATAGAAAACCCTTTTTTGGTTCAAAGTCTTGTTTTAGTCTACATGATTTAATTTACTGGGGAAATTGTGGGAATCTCAGTATCATCCTCCAACCAATAAAACCAACAACACCCCAAATCCCCAAGCATTTATATCTATATAACACCTAACCATCTGTAAATGTTTACACATCCACAATTTGCTGAAAAGAAACCCTACAGACAATAACAAACTAATGGGATTTCTTGTTGTTTAAACATGAGTTTTAAGACTTGTCTCAGATTCATCAGGTTGAATAGGGAGAATTCATTGCAAATGCCTAATTTTAACGTCAGACCCAAGAGGATTTGCATTAATTTTACAGCTTGTTTGAAATTTCTCTTATTTTGAAGGTATTTCTGTTTCTCTCCTCACAATTTCTTAATTTTACACTCTTGGGTAACACCATACTTTATATGATAGTGTAGCTTTCTTTGGGAGAAAGACTGTTTTGTTTTGCTGAATGAGACATAGTGTGAGTTTATTCATGGAGAGTTATGCTGTTACGCTCTTGACTACTTTGTGTCCTGAATTATAAATTGAACTCTGCAACAAAATCTGCTCAGAAGATGAACAAGTTTGCAAACTCATCAGCAAAATCCCCAAAAGGGTCTACTTTCTCCTTCTGTTTAATGATGGAATTGCCTTATAGGGACTTATAAAAATGATTTTGGCAGAGTATTTACTATTTTATCCTGGAATATCCATGAACCACTTTATGCATGTAAATCCTGGACTTAAGCTCCTTTGAATTTTCAGAACATCTTGATGACTGAATTAAGTAAAGCTTAAAAATACAGGTGGATTTTTAGCTTGTGAGTATAAAATATGTTGATTCATGTTTCAGGTTTCATATATGAGGTCTTTTATTACAATAGTGGTATTGTTTTTATAGCACCTCATATGCCATTCAGTTGCAAGCTGGAGATGGCTGAGACTGACTTATCATCCTACAGGGCAACATGAACAGGATTTTAGCTTGTCATCAAGAAATGTTGTGAAAGGTGTGTGAAGAATTCAATATGTTGGGGTTTTTTTGTTTCCATTGGATGACAATAGCACTCATGCAATATATTTGCTCTGAAAGGTCACATGAAGTACATGTTTGCACAGTACATTAACTGTCTGTTCCTGAAAATGAATTTCAACCTTTCCTAAGTCTAATATATGAGGATAAGTGTTCTCAAAGGTATAATACTGCATTTTCAACGTAGCCTTCTTAAGCAGTAATTACATCAGAAGATTAAGGTGAACAAGAAGTAGAGAATGCAAATAATCCATTTCAAAGATAAACATTTCATAAAACTTGCCTTTTATTAAAAAAAAATAAAAAGAAAAAAGAAGAAAGCTAAAGATACCCTTTGACATAGATTAAAATCAAAGTCTTCCATTTTCAATTTTCAATTTCAATTTACTGAACAAACTTTCTATGTTTGGACATTTTT
>VZTN01033486.1:0-16725 GCA_013400515.1 Erpornis zantholeuca | reverse complement strand
TGACAAGGAACAAATTGTAATCCAACTGTCCCTTACTACTGCATGCATTTCCTCCAGCTTGCTTTTCAAGCTAGTCTCACCAGAGTCTCACCAGACCAATCCCTTTAACTTTCCTCATTTATAATATGAATATCACCTTCTACCCTCCTCACCCCAAAGTGCTAAAAGGAAGTCTTTCACTGTTCATCGGTCCTCCTGTGATTTTCCAGTGTACATCTGAATCATCTAGACACTTGGAGCTGCAGAAAACTATCGGCTGCATTGCATTAGTTACACTACAAAGTTCAAGTCTTGATTCCTTGTTTTTAAGCTCATAAAAGAGAATAAATTTTGTCAGTTGAAACTGAGCAGCTGTAATCTAATCCTCCCTGTCGGAGTGATTTCAGGTAGACTTCTCCCCTAGACGGACATTTCTGCTACTTACGGAAAAATCTGATGTATTGAGCTTCTGAAAATTGAGTATATTCCTCCTGCTATGGGAGCCTCTTTGGACCTTCTGAACCTCTACAGGACATATGCAAGCAAATGTGTTTGCTCTTAAACTATTTGGACAATATCCCCATACAGATCATCCTGTCAATGTTAGGCTGGAGATTCAAGGTAATATTTTTAAAGAACAAAATATTTATATATTATTTGCATTCAGTAATTCACAGTGAAATGTTGACAGAAAAGAATTATGTTTGTTAGAACTATAATTCAAATATCATAGATAAGAGAGCTACAGAAGGATTGTAAGAAAATAAAAAGGTACTGTAGTGTTTTTTTCAAATTTCCAAATGTAAACAGGGCTGGATTTTTATGCACAGTTCCTTAAACATAGCACATGGACAGAAAATCTACTTACATTCCAGAGTATATTAACTATTATGTACTTGAAAACAAGCAAACAGAAAAACCACAAATAAAGACCCCCAAAACAAAGTCTTCCATGTCTAAAGAACCAAAAGAAAACCAAACAAAACCCCCCAATAAACAACAAAAAACCCAACCGTTTAGATCTGGTATGACTGCAACATACATTTTAATTTGAGATGTGTTTTCCTATTTGTATGTATGCATTTGCAAAAAAGGATAGGAGGAAACAGACATACCTCTATGAGTTATAATTTAATTTTTCAGTTATTTATAATCATTTTAGTCTTTCTTGGTAGGTAAAATCAGTCTTTCTTGGTAGGTAAAAATTGTCACTGAGAACCTGCACATGCACCAACCATTAACTGATTGTTAGTCAGCGCTGACAGTTTTCCTGTGCAGAGGCAGCCTGGAGATGACCTGTATTACTTTTGCAATACCATCAACATGCCACATTTCCAGAAACTCTTCTACAGCTGTCTATTTTAGACAGTAATATTGAAAAGAAAAGAAAAGAAAAGAAAAGAAAAGAAAAGAAAAGAAAAGAAAAGAAAAGAAAAGAAAAGAAAAGAAAAGAAAAGAAAAACAACAACAGATAAAATTAGAACGGCTTACTTGACTTCACATGTAAGTATTTTAACAAGATTTCTATTTAAAAACTATGAAGTTTTCCATGTATAGATGGAGGCTTTATTTTAAATTCTGACAGAGAAAGTAATTAAGACATCATCATGCACCTATATGGAAAACCATTACTCTTGGATTTCTCCTATGACCAAGCAAAAAAGAAAAACTTATAGATGAGTCTGCCAATGCTAGCCTAGCCTAGTGGAAATAACCCATCTGAACACAGCTATAGAAATATAAAGAAATATACAGAAATATACGGAAATATACAGAAATAGGGTGATATAAAACTTTTAGAATAGATGTTTTCAGTAAATGGCACATTTTTGGAGCCATACATTTCCATTCTACAGTTCATTATAGATTTTTTCTCCAATACCTCTAAAGGTTGTCTGCCTTAGTTGTATATTTTATGCTACTATTTCTTCCTCCAATCACAAAGCTATGTAGAATACAAAGTATATAGAATAATTAGAGATGTAAAGCTTTCAAGATTTCAGCTTCCCTTATGAATTACAAAGGTAAGAAACCATAAATGTAAGTTTAAGTTCTATAGAGTTGAGAGAAACATATTCTTTTTTGAATAACCACTGCCTCCTTTTGAAGCAGGGCATAGACCACTTATATATTATGTTAGTTATTTGGTATAGATTAAAAAAATAAACAAAAAAACTTCCTTATATATGAGTTCAATTACAAATGACATGATCTCATTTAAAATATGATATGCAATGTTTTAAAATGGCTTTTATTGTAAATGGAAATAATATTACATGTCTTGAATGTATCGTTTATATACATGTACTGAATAGAATACATTAAGAAATAAATAGCTACACATACATAGTGGCATACCAGTAGAAGAGCAGGGCAGCACTGAAAATGCAAAATGTTGTTACCTTTACACTAACAGGAGCATGGTATGAGTACTGTGTCTGCCCAAATTGGTGAGTTTATGAATTTAGAGTAACCAGAGAGCTGCATTATGTCCATAAGACCTCAAATCTCACAGTAGTCTTGGAGAGGACATTGGGTTTTTTTATAGCAACTTTGCGAAGCAAAATGACTAGAAGGTTCCAAAGAGCCCAGGTGAACTCCCTCTACCTTTTCCTACCCTTTCTTATCATATCTTAGTCTAAAAGTCATACACTGTTATATTGACAACTACTTACTTTCACAGCAAAGACCAGATAACCATGCAGCTTATGAATATATTCCATACTAGGGGACCAGCAATGTAAGAAACATATGTCTACATTTATGGTCCAAAATCTTTCCACTTCATTGCTCTTCTCTTCATAATATTTTCTTTAATTAATATAAAATACCATAACTGAGTTTTATTAATTTTTCCCACTAATCCGCACTTTCTAGAATGGATATGAGGAAAAAAGCAGTGTCTTACACTTTAATGACAATTTCAAATACTATGAGATTTTTGATTAATAATCATTTGTAGACATTGTAGACATATTCCAAGTGAAATTTGCTTTCATTAAATGCAGACAGAAGTACAAAAAGTGTGGTCAAAAAGGATGAAAGGCAAGATTTCAATTACTTTTAGTGGGAAAACCTGTTCATGAATATCAGTGAATTTATAATTGTTTCATTAAAAAGTTATGTCTTTAAAATTCCTGGGGAATAAACCCCCAACACAAAAAAACAGATGAGATGTCCAGCATTCCAACCATTCCGTCTAGGGAACAGATATTAAAATGAAGCCTGAGTCATATTATTAATTACTCTGTAATTTCAGTAAGTGATTCATGGTATGATTTGATCTTCACAAATTCCTTGGAGCAAAAATTTTGACTTTGTTAGGTTTCAGGAAGTAATTGATTTTTCTATTGAGAAGTAAATTGTTCCAATTTCAGGACAATTTCCAAGGCTGAGCACCTCAGCACTCACTTTCAATTGTTCTTATTTATCCCCATTTTCTTTTATACCTGATTTAGTATATTGACCTAAAGATTCAGATTTATTCCTTCATTTGAATGGAATCTCTTCTGGTTTTTCATACCAGAAGATTGTCTCCTGCTCTTTACAAAAACCTATCATCTTTACTAAACTTTAGTTTAGTAAAATGGGAAGAAAGTTAAAAAAACCCCAAACATATATATGTACATATATATATATATATATATAGAATGGAATTGTATCTGAGAATAAAATTGATTCCGAAAGCACTGTGATAGTCAACATTGACCCTCTATTTACAGTGAATCATAAGGGTGATTTATAAAACATACTGAATTCTTTAATGTTTTAATTTTTCTGAAGATTACTGGGAATTCTTTCATTTTAATATCCAAACACCCTGAGATGTTAAATTTGGTTTCCATTAGCAGCACATGTGTCAATTCCTCTTGTATTTACAATGCTATTAGTAGATATCTTGTCTTTAAAGGTAGCTACTTTATAATATAATTATTGCTACACACAGAAATTTTTTACCGCTTGTTTGTCATGCGTAAAATGAGAAACATCTCATTGAATGGGAATACTTCTATACACTTACTTCCTTTTCTCTTTGAAAAAGATTTCGTCTGTGATGAAAGTGAAGTTTCATTGGAATTTTTTATTCAGTATAATTATTTATATAATTAGTAAGCAAAACTAAAGGTGTGTATGTCATACAAGACAGAAACATGATCATAGTCACAAATATATTTTTATCTTTCTTGCATGTTTTTTTTTTTTCAAATATCATATTTCTGTTATTAGCTGCACTTATTCCTAGGAGGAAAAATCAAAATATTGTGTGAAACATTATTCACACTTTGTATGCAATCAAATAATTAGCTGCAAATTCAGCAATTTACACAAACTACAGTAGAGCTCAACAAAAGATGTTGTGTGTAGAAGAGAGCAGCTTTAGTGTTTGTGACTCAGAAATGTGTCACTGAATCCTGATTTCTGCAGCTTTCCATCTGACTTGTTTCTTTACTTGCCCATTTACAAAACTCAATTGTTTGAAACAATTTATTTAAATATTTATTTTAGTTTCATCAGCTTCCTTGCTAAAAACAGATAAAAATTGCCTCTTCATGTTCTCCAAATAAATGCGACTATTCAATGGAACAAAAACCTGGGAGTGTCAAGAGGTGATTTCAAGAAAGGTGTTTGGTGGAAATGCCAACTTAAAATATTCCATGTCCTTCTCGCAATGGGGACAGAAGGTGGGATTACTCATTTTAAAACCTGAATCAGTTTGCTGTTCCCACTCACCAAATGATTCACCACTAGCTGCTGCCAACAAAATGTGGCTGATTAAGGAAGCACCAAGAGTATGGATGGTACAACAAACAGTGCTGGTATGGAATGGAAAGAAAAGTGGGAGCATCTTAAATCAGGGTTACTGGATATTTCAGAAAAAGTAATTACAGCAGAGCATTCTTTGATATAGTGAACATTACGACAAATATTTAGGATGCAAGAGAGGGAAAAAAGCTAGCAAGGTTTTCCTTTAATAGTTTGATATAAACATAGAGAGTTTGGAAATGCCTGACTTACTTTTTTGTAAGTTTCCTGTATAGTGATGAAGCCAGATAAGTAACTGCTCTTTTCCACTGGAGTTCATGGTTCGTAAAGCTGTCACTGCTGACACTTGCCTGATAGCACTGGGGAAATGACCGCTCACAGCACAACAAGAATGCAGATCGAATTGCTTTGACTATGGGTGTCTTGGGACATTGCTAAACATTTTATACAGGCACCAAGCCCTGTCAGTTCTTAAAACAACTGGAAAAACTGCCCCGTGATACAGATCCTACTCTACACATCTTTTAGACTACTTATCCAATTCCATTTAACAAAAACAATGGCATCTGATCTGACAGCTCTACTAACTCTTGCTGAAAGTATTCTTAAATTAATTTGCATTATGCATAATTCAGTGTTGGAAAAGACAAAACTTGATTCTAGAATTAGTTTAATTAGTGTGCAGAAAATAATTAAGGAATAATGAACTTCATATCTAATTTTAGCTGTAGCTCGAATGACCTTTTGTACATAAAGTGTTCTTTGGAAATTTTAAAACAAGTTAAACCAAATCAGAAATATTCCTACTATTTCCTGAAATATAAGTACTTTATGTTTGCATGTTGGTAGCCCAAAATTGGAAGAATACTTCAGAAAATATAAGTATGCACTGAAAATTTAAATCTTTTGCTTCTCCGTAATGTTCAAGATTCACTGTCAGAATATTTTTGTAGGGATTCCCTGTAGAGAATATCATAGGTGTCAGAGACTGAAATGTTATGGTTCACGGCTTAAATATTGTTATGAAGGACTTTTGTAATCTTTACAAAGAAGCTGTGACCACTGAAGCCCACCTGTCCCTGAAGATGCCTCCTGAGGGGAAGTTTGGACTGTGAGGTAAGACATCTAAGGGAATTTAAGCTAAGATAAAAGCGACACTATTGTTCAATCTTCTCAGGTCTAAGAAAAAGCAAACAATGCCAATGGAGAAGAATGAGGGAGAAGAAAGCTAAACCCAGCAGCTGTCCTGAAAATCATCCCTGGCTAGGTTCAGGATGAGGGAGACCACAGACCACAGGTCCGTCTGCTCAGGCCAGGTTTGCACCTCCCCCCCCAGGCAAGGGTGCAGGAGAAGAGTTTTGGGTGTGGGCATTACCTCTGCTCAGAGGGAGTGAACATCCATCCTCCCTCACTCAAACTGCAAAACTCATCTGTAAAGTCCTCCCCACCCCAGCAAGACCACATCCATAGGACATTCACATGAGAGGCAGCTGAGGGGGTTTCATAATCCATCAAACACCCCCAAAGTGCCCCCAGACTCATTGCTGAGGGCTTGCACCGCAGGACTGCACGTGATGCAAAGTGAAGCAACAGATCCAGAGTCTGGTGCAGGAGACTGTGTCAAACCTGTCCCCCCTCTGGACATTCCCACCTGGCTTAAACTTATATTAATCCACTGGACTATGTTTTTTTGGGGGACCATCCCTGCCAAGAAGATTAGATGGAGAGGATCAACAGGACATCCTCGGGTTCCACTGAATGATGACATTTTCCTTAATCTATCCTGTCACTATCTTTCTGTCCCCACATCTCTCTTTTATTTCTTTCTCTTTTTCTCCCACTCTCTGTCTCTCTCTCTTTCATTTATTAAAGTTAATCTTAGGTAAAATCTTATCTAACAGATAAAGTATTGATTGGCATGTGGCCTCATTTGCTCCTTAATTTGGGCAGAGGCATTTCTAATAATTTTAACAATTGGATCATAACAGTAGAGCTATGACTATTAATATGGGCCTAAGTACAGTAATGATCAAACAAGGACTGGACCTTTCACTGTACAAGACACTTGGCCCAAACCTGAAGTGTTGCAGCAAGAAAGGGAGACATCATCACATAAGGCACTGCAGCAATAAGTGAGGAGTAGTTTAACAAAGAAAGTTCTGGAATTGGGTTTTAATTGGTCTTTAACTAATCCAATGTTGCTCATCAAATCCCACTGAACCTCTGCCAAGAGGTTTTCACTTCTGATGTCTGGAGAAATAGTACCTGGTTTTTTGGTTTTTTTTTTAACTTCAAAGAAATGCAAGGGAACAATATCACTTCTAAATCTCATTACAAATGACTATACTATGAAGTTGAAGCTGAAAAAAATAATTTTAAAGTATTCTTTTTGGATGGAGGGTCAGAGCAAAAAATCTACCAGAATTAGAACTAAAATGGGATTAAATTCTGGTGGTGCCTCTACAAAATAACTGATTTGACTTTGATTATATTAAAATAAAAGCATGAAGCTCACTTTTATATGCTCCAAACTGAATAGATAATGAATAAAAGAAAGTAAAAGGGAAAAAAAATAACAGTGTGTCAGGTAAATCTGCACTTCTGTGGTGACAGTGTATCCCTCACGCAAAATTTGTTAACCACTTCACCCTCCACACATGTACGTTCACTTAGGTAAATGTATTCGTTACTTAAATTTATAAATATAATGGATACATGAAGATAGGGGGGATTTATTTGAATATCAATAACTGTATACATTTAAAATCTCCTTTTTTGTTGTAGTTGTAGTTTAAAGTGTGTATATTTCAATGGTATATCATGTTACACAACCTAAATGTAATATATACTCTTAACAGTTAGTGTTCCCAATGTATACACATATATATCTTAATATGTTCAAGTATAACTTATATATATTACCTGCCTATATATAACTGCATAATATATATTACCTTTACATATAATACTATAATTTATTTAAATATATAAATTTAAATTTTAGAATCATAGAATGGTTTGAGTTTGTAGGGACAACAAAAACCATCTAGTTTGAGCCCCCTGGCATGTGCAGGGGTACCTGCACCAGGTTGCTCAGAATTCCATCGAGTTTTATCTTGAACACTTCCAGGGATGGGACATCTACAACTTCTCTGGGCAACCTGTTCCAGTGCCTCACCAAACTCACAGTAAAGAATTTCTTCCCAATATCTGATCTAAAACTATTATATTTCAGTTTGAAGCCATTCCCCCTTTTCCTGTCAGAACAAATATTCAGCTCCTGGGAACGTAACTGTTAGGTCACTCAGAATTGTTCAGCCTCTTTTCCAGGCTGAACAATCCAATTCTCTCAGCCTTTCCTCGTAGGAGAGGTGTTCCATCCTTCTGATCATCTTGGTGGCCTTCTCTGGACTTGCTCTAACAAGTCCATGTCCTTCCTGTGCTGGGTACCCCAGGGCTGGATGCAGTGTTCCAGCTGGGGGCTCACAGCCGCAGGGAAGCAGAATCCCCTCCCTGGCCCTGCTGCCCACACTGCTTTGGATGCAGCCCAGGGCCCATTTGGTTTCTGGGCTGTGAGTGTACCTGGCTGGGTCATGTCCAGCCTCTCACTGGCTTCTAGACAGGGCTGCTCTCCATCTGTTCATCCCCCAGCCTGTATTGATACTGATGGTTGCCCCAACCCAGGTATAGCACATTGCGCTTGCTCTTATTAAACCTCAAGAAATTCCCAAGGGCACATTTTTCAAGCTTGCCCAGGTCTCTGGATGGCATCCAGTCCTTCAGGTGTGCCAACATCACTCAGTTTGTCTTAATCTGCAAACTTGCTGATGATGCCCTCAATCCCTTCATCTATGTCATCAATAAAGATATTAAATAACACTGGTGTGTAGGTATACACACACGTACAAAGTAATAAAAAAAAAGCCTCAATAAAATAAGGAAATTATACAGTTCATTGAGAAGACACTGACACATAGGTATCACTAGTGCTTGCCAAAAGTGAAAAAATGCAGCAATGACTGACATAGCCGCATCATAAAAATTATACAGCCCCAACAAATTTTGTTCACAAAATTATGTAGAACTGGATAATACACGTAATACATACGTAATCTACATCAGAATTTTCCCAGAAAATCAGTCTAAGTGATCCAGTGGTTATAGATCTAGTATAATTGGGAGGAGTACAGAGGGGATTTTCAAGACCTTTATATTCTAAACAAAAGTGAAAGAAAGTATTACAGTCAGCCTATGTTATAAAATAAAGTATTATAATATCAAAGAGAGAAAGTATTGAGAAAAAATGTTAACAGGGACGAATGTTCACATTTTGTCATCATGCACTGTCAGTTCAGTGTAGAGTTTATTGCACTGCAAAAGGGAATGAAGCAAATAGAGGAAACAGCTATTCAAATGATTTGCTTAGTCAGGGAAATCAATGTAGTTAGGGTTCTAGTCTATGCAGATCACACTTTTTCTCATCCCGTCCTGAAAAAGGAATGCAATATTCTGCGCATCTTACTTCTCTTTTAAAGCTTACAGAATTGGCCTTTTCCATATAGACATTCTACTCTCAAAACATGGAAGCAGTTTTCATAATCTTGCAGAGAAATTTGCTTTTCTTCCCAAAGTGTTGCTTAGCATTTACAAAAATCTCATGATGGGAAAATCATTTGTTTTATTTATCAATGAACTCCTCCAAACATGGAAAAAGAAAAATATATAAATAATATATGTTGTCATGAAAAAACAGGAGAAATATTTCTTTTGAAAAAAACCCAGTTTCTAATTATGACTTGATGGCACTTGGTACACAACTCAAGCATGTTTCAGCACGTACTTGCTCAATATTATGCTCAAAAGTCATGAAAGTTAGACATCATTTCAATGAGCAGCTTAGAAAAATCATGCCTACATTTTTCTCTAAAAGTCCACTACCCAGTCAAACATGGCAACGTGCACAACAGTGCAAAAACACAAAACTAAATGTCATATTATTCCTATATTTTTGTATACCAACTGTATTCTGATTAAATAATATAACTGCCTAAAATAGAAGCTTACTTTTTTAATATTTTCGGTGAGCTTGTGCAAAAATATAAAAAAGAGAGGTTTTATTGTTTGGTGATTATACTTGCAAAATATTATTTATATTGTAAGACTTGTTTTCTAATGTAAAGAATAAAATAATGTGGTAAGCTATAAAGTATTTAATTTCCTGTTGATTTTGGGAGTCTTAGAAGAAATCCATCTGAAAACTAACAGTGCAAATTAATGAAAGGAGAATAGCAGTCAGTAAAAATACAAAATACTGCTTACTTGGTTTTGCTATATATGGTATTGCATTTGGTTTATTACATGATGTTCACAAGAGGAAATAGGACTTTGCATTTAATATTTCACATAATATAATGTCTGAAATATCACCAGTGTATCTGAAATGAAGGTGAGCAGACTGCAGAAATTGCAAATTCAGATCTATAGTTCAAAGATTTTTCAACATCTCAATAGTATAAAATGCAGTAAAAATGTATGTGGAAAAGAAATCAAGAATTTTTAGTATTCCAGATTGTGCATAGAAAGATTTGACTATGGGAACCTGAACAAAAATTGTAGGCCATTTGAAACCTATGTGATTTTGGATTTAAGTCAAGTCAGTGGTGCTGTGATATGTTATTAAATAAGGGGGTAACTAATCTGAAGACTAGAAGTTTTAAGGTGTTTCCATGCAGTTTTGAAAAATATAAATGTTTGCTTCAGGGTTGGGTCTACTACTGAAAATAAGATACTTTTAACACCTGCAGTTATTGATAGAGCAAGGATTGTCATATCTGCCATACTCAGTCATTTATCCAACACTACATTATGTATGAGAGCAGCTGATTGATTCAAGGTTCCAGGCAATACATGGAAACGTGGAAGAATGCATGGAGAAGCCTTTGAATAATCATATAATTCAGTGTTTTACTATGGTTATTATGAACTGAGTTAAAAGTACAAACAACAATAAAGAAGATGATTATTCATGTTTGTAATTCAGTACTAAGTAAACTTGTGTATTGATAACTCGTAAAAGAACTTGGACAACAGGATCTGGTACCTTGAACATGGACAGGTTATTCCAGATATGCTTTGAGAATTAAGGGATATTAAAGAGGATTAAAATATTAATCATTTTGATTCTCTATATACAGAAGAGCAAGATAAAGCTATAATGACACAGAAGAAAGAAAAAAGGTCTGATTTTTTCCTCACAAGTGATATGTTATATAACTCTAAATATGTAAAGCAGAAGGATCTCATGGAATAAGAATCATTGTGAGTGTGAAAAAAAAGGGATTGTTAAAGTTAGGGTTTCTGATAAAGAATTTCAATGAATTCTTCCTGAACTAGGGCAATAATATCATAGTAATGAGGGCTGAAAGGACACAGGCAATTGGCCCTTCAGTCCCATCTCTAAGGAATTGTGAGTGTCTTTTCGCAATGTAATATCAGAATGTCAAAGTGACTGTCCAGGGCTACTTAATAGGTTGAAAAGGAATGAGTCATCTAAATGAACATATGGATTATCTGGCACAGTATAATCTACTCAGGTGGTTATGGCATGAAGGTCGGACACAGGCACTGATAATGAGAAGATTTTTAAATCACATTAAAAGAGAAGCAAAAATTTAAGAGTAAATTATAACCATCCTTTATTACTTGCTAATATATTGTAAGATGTTAATTTCATATTTGAAAATACATTATGTACTGTATGCTGCAGAATTTGAGTGTATTATTTTGATAAAAATCATTACAACAAAGATTATTCTATTCTCTTAAATTGGTAAGATTTTCTGTATAGTATTCATTCATTATATCTAACAATTCACTTAGAAGTTACAGTTGCCAAAAAGAATAGTTATTAATATCTTGTGAGCTGGGTCTAAAGAACATTAATCCTACTTGGAAGTTATCACCAGGGAAAAGTTAAGAAATTTATGTTCAGGTCATGATCAATATCCTTGATTTATCTAACAGAGGCAAACTCTGGCTCCCCAGCGTCTTCTTATCTGCCAGGAACTTCACCTAGAGAAGAAGACAAACCTTACTCTCTCACTTATTTACAATTATAACATGGTAAAAAAAAAAAGTTTTAAGTGAGAGGGCATAACCAAGGGAAACAAGATGTTTTATATAGAGACATATGAATCCCAAGGTAAAGGTAATAAGAGTCCCAGTTCTTAATCATGGACTGAATATACATGTGTATGCTGACATGCATGCAGAAAGTGAGAGGCCTGAGAAAGAACTGAGAAAGGATCTTAAAAGACAGGTTTGGTAGCTCTTCCACTACAAGGATTTGTTTGTTGTGACAGTTTTTGTTAACAAAATTAGGATTCATATGCCCTGACATTTTGTTACAGTTAAATTTAATGGTCAGTTAACTAGGAAAATTTAATGTTTAAAATTCCATTTTCATTCGTGCTTCCTAATTCCTCATTATAAAATATTTCTTCACTTTTTCTTCTTTATACTATGTTTTGCTTTTGCTGTATGTTTTTGTAAAGAAGATAGGAGATGAAGGCTACTTTTAGTAATTAGAGGCATGATAATACTACAAAAATATTCTCCTTTATACCAAACTAAAATACTGGGGACTTAAGTAAGGTTAGAATTATGCTTATTTGAAAAAATTCATGCATCATGAGAAAAGAAATACTAAGAGAGGTGGCACAAATAACACTGATAAGTGTAATTTCAGACATGGACATGTCTCAATAATGAATAATAGATGCACATAGAATCCCATTTATTTCTATAACTTCAAAACAACTATGAAATATTATGAATTCGTGCAAAAGCGGCTGAAAAAAAAATCAAAAGCACACGGGCACACTCCCTCTTCAATTCACATTCTTTCCAGCAATGCCATATTTGCCACAAATTATGAAACTGTAATATACAGATAATTTTCCTTCATTCTTCTGGACAACATGTGTAAGGGAACCCTACCTCCCTGTCACGAGGTATAAACTTAAACATCTCCGTGAATCAAAATTATTGTCAAGGTTGATAGCATTGATCAGGGCCGCTCTGCAGTACTGTCAGCTGTAACTTACAGGCACACTCTGCGTTTCAATGCAAGAGATTGCACAGCAAATAATGAGAAAAGTTTGGTTTCTCATTTGTAAATTAAACCCTAGAACTTCTAGTGCTTATGATCATCTTGTTTGTGATAATTCATAAACTTTAGTACTTCAAGAGCAAAAGCATTTTACAGAAGTGGGTAGTATTTGTTCAAAATCTTTGTCATAGTACTACTGTCTGTCATGTTATTTCTATTAACCTTTTCCACAAACTGGTATCCAAAAAATAATGAAGAATTTTTTAGATATGCTGTCTTTTACATCAGATGGTTTTAGTGGATACTCTTAAGGAGGAAGCTACAAATCCTCAAAACAGCATCTTGTCTTCCACTCACTGAATTTCAGCTGTGATCTCTGAGTTGAACCAAAATCCATCAAAGGACCCTTAAAATATAGTATATGCTGCTTAATACTGAAACATACCTGCATGGTTCCTGCCAAGCAAACAGCAGCTGGGACTTTCTTCAAGACACTAACATTGCTTGTCTTACCAGCCTTCTTCATTATCTTAAGACACTTAAAATTAACTGATGGGAATACCAAAGAGTCCAAAGATTTTAATCTAATCCCGTTCAGATGATGGCTAATTTAAATATGGAACTCAATGTAATAGCCCTGATTGTAGGGCTATATAAACAGACTGATTTGGGGCTCCTTCTCACTAAACTGCCTATTAATTGTGTAGGAATGCATAGCTTAAATTTTTCTGTATTTCCCTTTCCAATAGATTAAAGGGTGTATATTTAGGCAATTGCTCATCTACAACCAGAGACCTTTGCTCTGTGATTCTCCTTTGAATTGTTCTTCAGTATGTATGTGGTGCAACGAGGAAGACGAGAGAGAGAGTAAATGGATACTAGTGTCAGCAAAGATGTGAGCCAGTCTGAGTTATGGCATATTTTAGGCTAAGATGTCTTGCATTATGGGTGCATTGCTGAGAGTGAGTGTTTGGTGGAGGGCAACGGTTTCTACAGCTATAAGTTGAAAAGAGAATTTTATTACAAGTGAAACCTTTAGATGATCAGACAACAATTGAAAGGGTGAGGTTATTTCTTTACTATTTACTCATACCCTCCTACATATCCATTACTCTTAGTACCCTTAGCCACAAATGTTCCTTTTATATCTCATTTTAGCTTTGTAAAACTTCTGCAAGTCTCATAATAAGCAAAAAAAGTTTAGAATGGGCATTAATCCCATACAACATTTACTATTTTCTAAATTCTTTAGCAGTCTGGCACATAACTTGGATGAAGGCATGCACCATAAGGATTGTTGTGTCATTTTAAAAAGGAATAAACTCTTAATATAAGATCAATGCTTAATGAATAGTTCCCTGAATTGTTCAGGTAGAAGAATCAGACATTTTTATTGCAATACAGATTTCTTCAAGTCCTGCCAGCATTACCGTAATTTACTTTAGAGTAAGAAGTCAATGTCTTGAAACAAACTTCCAGGAAAGCATTAATGAAAAGAATTATAGTCAGTAGTACTGTGGGTTAGAGGCGTATCAATATTACAATAACCTAGAGATGGATGAGAAATATGATTGGCATCAGCAATGAGAATCATGAAATTGTAATGTACAACAGAGGATAAGTAGGGAGAAACAACTACTTGGGGAAGCTACTTATTAGCTAAGAAGGGCCACAGCATACATGCATGTTTCTGTTATAATGTTCATTTAATCACTCAGTTCACAGCCAGTGAGGTTTCAGGAACATTGGGCTTTGTGCTGAAATGTGATTGCTTTGTTCACAGTCACTTTTAGACAAGGTCTGCAGCACCCTGGGAAGAAGTTGCACAGAAATCCATGTCTGTATCCATAATCAGAGCAGCACGACAATGGATTACTGATTTGTACTGACCAGATACATAGAGTTAGACCAGATAATCTGTGTAGTAGAATGGTACAGAACTCCAACAAGTATTATCCAAATCATTAGAAATTCCATGCAATTCCTCTATTCAGTGTATTTGCTTATTAACCTGTATCTGCAGGCAACTGTCATACTGGATGGAATGGCAATAATGCAGAATTAGCACATTATAAAAAATGTTAATCACACAAATAATTAATACACACATTAAATGTATTAGTAGTTCACATCAACCATGCATTAATGTAATGCTTCCTCCCTGTATTATTCGGATTATACTTTGTGGCATTTTGTGTTTTGTCAAGCAGTGTGTTCTATGCCCAAAACAGTGTTGCTAATTTTAGTAAGCTACATAGATTATCAGCAGTGCCTGTACTGAAAATGACTCCCTGGAGAAGATAGTGTTTATCAGTGATGACAAAAGATGGGGCAACACTATATATTTCATTGGTTTGGCAATAAGCATAGTATAGAATTTGAGTACCAATGATTTTCAATATTTACTTATCTTTCATGCAGATTTACTTGTCTATTTTGTGTTATCAAATTAATTAGGTTTTCTTCTAGGGTTTCAACAACTTTATATTAACTTTTTCATATATCATCTTTATCATCACCTCTATGAACTGTACATATATATATATATATGTACAACTTAGTGACCTGTAAGTATGAGTCATTAGGTCAATGCATCCATGTGATACAAAACAATGAGGTAGCCCCCATGTATAAAACCGATATATATATATTATTACTTTAATGTTTTTTTTAAAAATTCAAAATCCCCCAAAATGTATTTTAAAATATTAAAACCTAAATTAGAATTGAAANACCCAGAAATTTTAAGTCATCAGCACATTCATTAACTCACTGTTTTGCCACTCCAGACCACTAAAATTTATCTCATTATACCTTCAAAAAATATTTAAATATCTAAATATAGTGATGTATTTATTCTGATCAGCAAAGGCGTTAACATCTCTGTAAGGTAAGGTGTATTTTTGGAAGTACATTCTAACCTAATTTATAAGATGCTCTTCTTTTAACTTGCCCAGTTCTTCTTCTTCAACTTGCCCAGTTGGAATAAAGATCTTCTAAATCAGACAACAACTATGTGCTACCACTTTGAACAGGTGGTGTACCTGGCTAAAAGACAGCAAACCAAGGAATATATAGTTGTTTTAACAACTATTCCTTGGTGACCTTTTAGGGCACCTGTGCTTTTTAGTACATTCCTAAGAGTATGATCTGGAAAAGGTATTAAACAATGAAAAATATATGATTATATTGAAATTATTTAGAAAGGTTAAAATTGACAGCAAAGAATTGCAGAAGTGTTTTATGATACTGAGTAACTGAAATATAAAATGGAAAAAGAAATTCAGTATAATCAGCTTTAGAAATAGTTATGGGAAAATGTTTATTCGTGCTTATAAATGGAAATGGGTTCTAAACTAACATCTTAGAAAAAGCAGTAGGATCAATGTGATTAATGTGTTAATGAAAACAGTTCCTAGCAGCAATGGAAATAGTGAGATATTAGAGAAGAGGAAAAAAAACTATACAAAATCATAAAATATTACTGCCATGTTTCATAATTGTGTAATTCTTGTGTAACTTGAATGCTGAAGATCTTTCAGGTCTCCCCAGCTAAAAGAAAAAGTATAAGTAAAGAAGTATGAAAAGACTTGTGTATGAAGATATATTAAATCAACTGGGATTTTTTAGCTGGAGAAATAAATTATTGGAGAAGGGTATATGATTGCAATAGAGTGTTATTCATTATTTCCCACAATATTAAACCCAAAAACAACCCAAAGAAATATTCAAGAACTATTCTTTAACTGAACTGAAATTTGGGGTCCTTTTCACTCAATGTGCAATGAATTGTGAAACTTATTGGCAACATGCTGTGCCAATATGACTGCTGTTGCAGTTATTAAGTGATATCAAACAGAAGGAGGTAGAGA
>VZTN01033483.1:36618-73159 GCA_013400515.1 Erpornis zantholeuca | reverse complement strand
TGTGATGTTTTGGAAAGACTGGTGGGATGTTAATAATATATAGTTGAAAAAATACCTTTTATTTGCATATACTTACATACTTGCATTGTGCACTGTTTCTTAGCACTGTGAGGTGAACCATGAAGATAATGCTGCTCACCTATGTTTCATTGGATCCAAACCTGATTTTTTTTTTCAGAACAATGTCTCTGCATTGGTTCCTCAGTAATTACTATGCTCTTGTAGTCGTAGTGGTAATTTTCAGTTATACTGACTTTTACGGTTAGTAAACATATATTTTGGAAGCTTTTAATTCTGCAAGAATTCTTAAATTATAGTTCTCAACTTCTTTGTGGGAAAATGGTTCTAACTACCTGAAAGGAAACATTGTCATTCAAGGATTTATAACAGGGTATTCTAGTACTTCTCAAGGGTATTTAGGTTACAGAAAAAATATGCAAGCAATTCAATGCCTTATACCTTAATCTGGGACATGGATAGTGCTCCATGAAGTTTATCTGCTTAGTTTCACCCACCTTTTAAAGCTGCACTGGCTGCTCTTGGAACTGTTTGCTTATTCCAAATTATGTGTTTGCATTATAAGTTGGGGCTGATAACTTCTTTTTTATGGGCATCAAATGCTCAAGATGTTTTTTAAGAGAATAAAACTTGTCTTCCTTAAGGTAATTGTAAGAATACTTGTGCATTTGTTTCAAAATTTATTTAATGGGTTTGATTCTGCTGTGTTTGCCTTAGCAGCTTCTCATTTCTGGCAGGAGGAGGACTAAAAGTGTTTTGGATGGGGGGAATAAAAGGGAGAGCTGCAAGACAGAGTTGACAGTATAATTGGATTTGAAGCAGCTACAGGCTGGGACTGTTGCAACAGCTGATTTGATCCTTCTGAGTTTCAAGAGCTATTTATGGTAGATTAGCTGTATCAAAGCTCTACTGTTCCAACCATAAAAGGCTGGTCCTATGTGAAGTTGCCACACTGCATTTGGCTTAGTCCTCTGAGGTTGGAGAGCCTATAGCTTTTTATGTGGATAAATTCAGTGATGGATGGAAATACTAAAGGCAGATCAAGGAATAACACTGTTGAGGACTTCACATGGCAGCGAACTCTTAAAAGGAGATTTTCCCTAATAAATTTTTTGCTCTGATGTTTGGAATCAGCACTTGGATATAGCTTCTGCATATTTACTGCATTTGGTGAACGCATGCTTTTAGGAAAGCGCTGTTCTAAATTTATCTGACTTATCTGAATCATCTTGACTGCACATGTACTTGCCAGCCATGCATGTTGATATTTGGTAACTTTTGTGAAGTCACTTTTCTGTTTTCTGAGCGGGTGAGTGTTAGGTCCTTGGGAAAAGAATCTTAGCTGATGAGAGAAACTTCTTTAAAACAAGAATTATGAAGTACTTGGCCAAAGAGAGCTTCAGGCGTTATCAGTAACTATTTTGAGAAGACTTTGACCCCTTTTGCTGCATCTGTACCTTCTTTCTGTCCTCTGTGTAAAGGCAGACAAGTGGATTTTTTACAGGATTCTGAAGTAAGTAGCACCTCACTCGGGGAGCTTGCATGCAGTTGCTCGAGCCAGTTGTTTGAGAATATTCACAGCATTGTCAGGTTGAAATGCAAGTGGGTTTATTCCAGCCTGTGCATGCCAGTCCTTCAGCTTTCCTTAAGGCACTTTGTGTTTTTATTCTCGTGGTTTTGCTTAGAAGATGAGTTCATTCTGCTATGAATGGAAAGTCCATGGTGGTTGGTTTTGTGTCATGTATTTTTCTTTTCTTTTTCAGTTTTGTTATGTTAATCTTAGCCACAGTACTACAAACGGCTATAAGAACACTTCTATAGTAACAAAACCTTTCAGTGGTAATTTTCTCTTGTGTTTAAAAAGTTCTATAAATGCACATGAGTACTGTTGCATTGGATAACTGTGCTCTATTTTGAGACTCGGAGCGTTCCGAAGAAAACTTCCTCCAACTTTCCATTCTCTTAGTTTTAAACATTCGCAGGACACTGCAGGGAGAAGTTACTGGCACTGTTTTACCTTCCTCTCCTGCAGCTTCTTGAGCCATTTGTGTGAGAAAATTTGCAGTATTGTCAGGTTGAAATGCGAGTGGGTTTATTCCAGCCTCTTAAAAGGGGGGGTGGCATAAGGGAGAGGGGCATTGGAAGGGGAGTTTCCTTGCTTCAAGGATATTCCAGGTGCTGTATTTTAATCACCAGAAAGACAAGAATAGTGTCCTTGACAAAACAAATTCTGCTTCTCAATTTCTCTTTCAGGAACCAGCAATTTAAAGGCACCTTCCATTTTATTTGGATTATAAAACTGTATTTCTCTGTCAAATTGACCTAAAATTTTTATTCTGAATTATATAAACCTTTGTTTTAGCCCTGAGAATACCAGAAGACATGTCTGGAGCTTTACTATTTTAAACCACTTTATGAGTTTAGGGACAGGAATATTGTATTGACAGGAATAAACTCCCCTATATAGTGAATCTTTCTGACACAGACTTTGTCAGATATATATTTAAATAATCACCTCTGTCTGCATATTTTATAGGGAATTGAATCTTTCTACCTGCTGTAGTGAGGGTTAGGAAGAAAATGCCTGATCAATATACTCCTTCAGACAGCTTCTTAAGTTTTGTATTGTATAACAGATGTGTGCTTCAGTCTGATACTGACTTCTAAATGGTTTTACATTGCTTACAAAAAAGTTATCATTTCCAATAAACATCCTTTCTTATATGATCTGATTTCCTTTTCCTTTGCTAATTATATTTTAAAAAGCAAGTTGCTATAAATTCCTCTAACATTTTAACATGCCTGTTGTGTTCCTGTAAACCTGCTAGAAGGTGTCAATGCCTTAAAGCCTTAAAACAGACCACAGAGACATCAGATATGGAAGTTAGATACCCCAGAGTGTGCAGAAGCTCTTAAGTTGAATTTCAGACTCAAGTGCACTAATGGTGCAATGCAGGAAACATTCTGATTGATGAAAAGTAACAGTATCAGCTCCTCTTTGTGCAGCAGAGGTTTAAACCTGTTAGAACAGGTAAATTTTCTTCCCCATCTCAATTTAAAAGTTAATTCTGCCTCTCCCATGTTGTTTTGTCTTGATTGTGTTGCTAAATGACATTTTTGGCAAGAATTTTGAGTAGGAAGGAGGATTTCAGGTTTCTCTGAGCTTTATTCAGCAGGACTATAGCTTTGCATGTGACATTTCTTTGCTAATTTTTTTCTATTTGCAAGTTTATGTGGGATAAAAGTAGTGGGGACATAAAGCAGTTTTAATCTGTCTTTAAACTATGCCATGTTTACTTTTTATACAGAGAAGAAAGACCACAAAAGAAAGATAAATGTATACAGAACTTCCCAAAACTATCTAGCAGAGGAAAAGTAAAATGGTAGTGCACATTCCTCCTTCACAGTGAGTGCAGGTAGACTCGGAGGTGGTGGGGTTGAGCCAGTTGTGACCAAGACATTTAGGCAGGTCAGAGGAGTCTTTTGCCAGTTTTCTATTTGAAAAGTGTCTGTCTTACACATCAGAACACAGTATGAGCTGAGGTTTGTCTTGTCTCTATGTTGATGAAGTGGTTTGAAAGCTGTATATAGTTTAGTACATTTGTTTATGCAAAAGGTGATTAAGAATGTGCGGAATTTGTGGTTTGTGGCTTTGGGGTTTTTTAATGTACCATTGTAATTTTACTTTCTTAGAATATGTTCACAAGATCAGCTCTTGTCCAAGAAACCATTAATATAATGAACAGAGGAGAAAATTGCACAAGCTTATTTAGTTTAAATTGCCATTGTCTGAGTTCATGTTTGTTCCCCAATGTGTTGGCTGTTGTGGATGGAAATTCCACTGTAATTTTCAGGAGGCAAAAGCTGTGCAATAGTTTGCAGTAACAGGGTGGCTGAGATTATTTACTGACTTTGCAGAGGCCTTGCAGTCTGCAGTGTTTTTCTTGCTGAATGCAAAAGTTTCTCTCTTCTGTTTCTCCATGGAGAAGCCTCCATTTGGCTCCTGGAGCAGAACAGTGAGCCTGCAAAGGAATTAGTGTACACAGTGGTCTCACTTATTAATTCCCTGGTTTTGCTATATTCTCAACTAGACACTTTAGAGTTAATAGGCACATTGGAAGGTCGTGATTTTTAATAAGCAAAACATGTCCTACTTGGAGTCTGCCTTAAGCAGATAAGAATGCATTGGGTAACTGGTGATAAAAATGCTTCTGATGTCACTGATTCACGTGGTGGTGTTGTTGAAGGGAGTCTTTCAGTAGAGAGAGTGCTGCACTTATGCATTAACTCTTTGCTCATTTATTTGGATTTAGTTGATGGAATGGTCTCTCTTTGCTCTAATGATGCCAGTTTTCAGAGTTAAAAAAAAATCTGTGAAGTCAATTTTCAAATACCCAGATTAAGATAATTTGGCTTTCCAGGCATGTCTTTCTTCATGTATACAACAAATCATCATGAGGAACTTGGACATCAAGCATCATATGTAATAATATTTAAGGCCAGATACATTTCTAAAGCAACTTGAGCCTCCATCAGACCATGATGAAGGAAGTGTGCAATTTCCTGACAGACCTGAGCTGTTTGATGCCAAAAAATGCCATGCTGTTACAAGTGTCTGTTACAAAGGGTCTGCATTCAGGTGTTAGTCCAGGGACTGTGTGCCAAAGTACTGTGAGAAGTAAATAGTATTTCTGTGGAGTTAATGACTGCCAAATGTGCTCCTTGTGGCTTATACCTCTAAAACTCTTGGCAGTCAGCAAAGATGTGCAGGATTTCATTTTTGCTCTATCAGCCTTAGATTTAGACAAAATTACTGTCTATTCCCTAAAATATAACAAAGGTAGCACTGTCTTGTATCAGCTCTCTGTGGAAGGAGGAAGGAGTGCGGATTAATGTTTCAAAACAGTTGCACCAAATGATCTAGAGAATATGCAAGTCATATGTGCTTCACATGTGACTTTTTCAATCTTGTCCTTTCTGATGAGAAGCCCAGTTAAGCCTTAGAGACAGCTAGAATAACTCTTTAACTCCTAGAAAATAATTGCCCCAACTGTTTATATTAGAGTGAAAAATGGACAGTGTTTCAATGTCATTTTCCATGAAGTGGCAACTGGCCTTGAAAGCAAGGTGAAATCCTACTGAAAGCAGCATTTCAGCAGCTGTTGGCATTCCAGCAGTGTCTAGGGTTTGGTAAGGCTACCCCTGTAGCCACAAGTTAGGTCAGGGAGTGGAGATCTGGGTTCACTTGGCTTTGGTGTCAGTCATTGTGACACCTGCCTGCCTTCAGTTCCAATAAAAAAAATTGCCAGATGTTTTAACAGAGGCAGCTGGAGCTGAACACCCAACACAGTTGTTGCTCCAGGAGCACTGAATTTCACTTTTTTACCTCTTCATTGTGAAGAGAAGTAGCTATTTTTTTCAGTGAGTAAAGCTAACCTTGAATGATATATTTCTTATTGTAGTCAAACATCCAGAGCATATAATTCATTCGAAAAGCAGACTCAAGGCTTTAGTGTTGGTATTTCTAACAACTCGAAGCCCAGGCAAGTAAAGCTGACTGCATGCCTTAGAGTTAGTTTTTACTAACCTGTTTCAAACAAAAAACATATGCTAACTCCTTGAGTTGCACTCAGCAAAAGCTCTGTGAATTGTACACAGTTGTACATTTTGAAAACACAGCTCAAGCCCCATCCTTTCATTCTGACTCTATAATAAGGGTTGGTTTGGCAAGTAAGGAAACCTTGCATTTATAGAGGGAGGTTGAGTTTTAGAATGGGGAGCTTCATTTCATACCTGTAAAATTAACTTAGGTCTTTAAAGGCTGAACAACAGATTTAAATACCAAATTCTCAGGTTGAAGTTTCCCATCTTTTATTTCCATTCCTTAAACTATACTTTAAATAATAGCACAGAATATGTTTTGGTTATAGAGCTCTATATACTAAAATTCTCTGTTTATCAGTACAAAGATATGTAAAGGTATGCTACAAATGTGATTGTGACAGATGCAGTTTCAACATTGTCAAAATGCATTGTCAGTTTATATGTGGAATTACTGGAAACTGTAGCTCTGCAAAAAATCAACATTGCACTTTCAGTCAACCAACTGTACTGAGAACAAACAAAACCATTAGAAGTTTTCTTGTGGTCAATTCTGCTTAGGTAGCAATCATCTAGAATTGTGTTTCAACTGACGAGAGTGGTTTTGTACCCAACCACAATCAATCAGAACACTTGTGGAAGAAACATCTCTTTGCAAAAATTGTATTTGATGTGTGGACAACTTTGATTTTTTTTCCCCCTAGAAAGGATAAGGCTTTTTTGGCTTACTCAGAGCAATAAGGACTAACTGAACTGACCACATATGCTGACAAAGGTAAATTTTATGAAATAGTATGTAAATCTACCCTTGACATCTCCCAAGGATTTTGGAGGAGTGGGGACCAGGCAGGTAGATATGTGTGTGTACAGGTGTCTGTGAAGGGCAAACACTCTTACACAAGCATGTTGCTGCCTTGAGCAGCTGCGAGTCCTGCAGTGAAGGGCCAGGCAGGCTCAGGGCTGGTGCCAGCAGGATTGGAGTGCAGGAATCTACACCAAGCCTTCATCAGGGCTCCTGACTGCTGTGTGTATCTGAGGAGTGACCTCTCCAGATGGAGCTCCTGCAGAGGTGGGAATGGCATGGTTAAGCTGTAGAAAAATTGGCTAGGTTAAGTTCTTTGAAAAAGTAACAAAGAATTGGTTGTCTCGAAGTACACTAGAGCACAAAAGGACAGATTTGATGATTGCATGCTCATTTACAGCATAGTGTGCCAGATAAGAGGTAAGTGTTTGGATCAGAGGAACTCTGAAAGGAACTGAAAGAGTTGTGAAGCCAAAGAGAAGTTCCTGTATATGCAAATATTTGGCATTTCTCTTCCTATCAGAGGCTGGAAGCCTTTGCTGTTCAGTCATTAGATGAAGTCACAACCCTTTATGTATAAGAGCTATGTTTAGGTGGGCAAAGAAAAATGATCCATCCTGGCACTTACTGAGAGTGAGTCATAGAGGCTTAGATTTTCTGGTGTTAATCGTGTTTCTGGCTATTTGGACTATGTGTATATGCTGGCTGTAAGGATTTGTAGGGGTTAAGTTAAAGGCAAAAACATAGTATTGACACTTCTGTCCAACATTTTGTTCTCTGAGCAAGTAATGTGTTCCAGACATATTAGCTAGGATTCATAGCAGTTATTAATTGCAGAAAAAAAACCATAAAACAATTGATGAGACTCTGTGTTCTCCATAGCTGCCCTGCTTTAAACAAGAGAGGCCAAGAGCAGCCTTGTTATTCATTTGCTTGTATGCTGGTGCTTAGGGCTGTCTTGGAATGGATTCAGGCTTCAGGCAGGTAAGTTTCAAAATAAGATCTCATTTTTTTGGTAATGCATAGGGAATTGGATGCTGTCTGGTGAGGCCAGTCCCATCCTTTCCTGCTATTGTCAGGAATGATGTCCTATGTTAGAGACTCCAGCACACCTACTGGATCGTGTTCCTGCAAATATTTAAGGCCAGGGTTACCAGGCTTGTTCTTCTGACTACTTTAGGCAGCTGATGGTTTGGATTGGTCAATAGGAATAGTGGAAATGGCCACCTTGCTTCCTAGTTTAGGAATCCTTCTCACTTGCCTTTCCATTCCCAGTTTGCTCCAGAACCACTCTCTCCAGAAGGCTACATGGCCACACAGATCAGGGAACAGCTCTGTCAGAAGTTTTTTCTGCTTCCTCTCAAGCCCTGTGGGTTGCCCTGACCTGCTCACCATGGCTCTGTGAGCGTGGGTGCTGATTTAGCAGCAGAGGAAGAGTCAGGGTTTGAAAAGAGGTGTTCAGTGTGGGAGTGAGCATGTAGACAGGTGAGAGGGGAACACTGTGTTTGCTCAGGTTAGATGGCAAGAGAAGACACAAAAACTGGTGGGCCTTTGACCTCTGTGAGGTTCCTCAGTGCTTTGCTTTCACCTCTTCATTGATGTCAACATTTAAATGTTTTTGACTCGAGGTCTATCATATTGTGCTTGTGATAGCCTCAGTTTGCATGATTTAAAGACTTAAGCAAATGATGGTAAGATAGGTAGGAAAATGTGTTGTGTGAGTGTTGTGCTAATATTCTTATGCAAAAGAGATTTCCCCTTTTGTTTAAAGACACTGTGTTGATTCTTGGACCAAGTCTTTGCTGTGTCTTCTAGTCCAGTGTTAAAGCTGCCCATGATCTACTTGCCTCTGTGTCACACTTCTAGAAGAGTGTTATGGGGTCTCAAGTCTGAACAGTCTTCTTCTTGAAATAAGTTAGTTCTGCACCTTTCTTTTGATATATAAGTAAATTCTTGTCTTGAATGACCAAAGCTCATATACTGCCTGTGCTGGGTTGTTTGGACTTAGGTAAAAACAGGTATAAGTAAAATTTGGGCATAATTTTGAAGTGCAGCTATGAAAGCTGTGAAAATATTTGATATTACAGGAACTTTACAGCTGTTCCTTGTTGTTTACAAGCCAAGTAGTAGCTACAAGAAGTAGCAAATTTCTAGCGAAATATTAAATGGACAAATAAATGACTTCCAGTGCCTGTGAGAGACTGAATGCAGACAATGAAATGTCAAGACAGCACAATTCCATAGAAGTTGATTGTCAGGGAAAAGGTGACTCCACAAGTAATCCTCTCAGCAAGTGCTTCAGATAAATGTAGAACTGTTAAGCTAGCTTCCTTGTACTTTCTGGTGTCATGGGTAGCCTTCCACATTGTGCAAGACTTTGGAGAGACAAAGAGGAGAGAAGCAGGAGTTGAGAAAGTTCAAGGATTAGGGACCAGGCTCTGAGATGGAAAGGCAGAGGTATCTTCAAGGGAAGCACTTAAAGAATCATAGAGTAAGTCGAGTTGGAAGGGACCTACCGGATCAGAGTCCAGCTCTTGCCCCTGCACAGCACCATCCCCAAGAGTCACAAGAGGAGCTCTCTCATGTTTTTGTTTCTACTGTCTTGATTGGATAAATGAGCTAGTTTAAACAGGATCTTCAGACACCTCTGCTGGAGCAGACAGGGTTGATATGCTGGGATAATGGTCTAAGATTTAATCTAAGTATTGCATCATGGGATTACACCCTAGGAGGTGAGACTCCTCAACATGACTTCACTTAAGTGACTTGTACCCTGACAATGCCTCCTCTGGTACCTGGGGGTATTTTACTCCTTACTCATATCTTTGACTCAGTCTGTGGAACAACATTCTGCTGCTCAACTTCACAGTCTAATGAATGGTTTGAGTTGAAGTGAGCTTCAGGCTGATTAACACTTCTGAATTGCTTCCCTCTTGTGACATGTAACAATTAGTTGAATTACCATGGAGTTTTCTGGTGTCTGTGTTGCCTCCACAAACACAGATTTTTGTGTTAAGCGCTTTCACTGTTAGCAGGGGAGCAAAGCTCAAGTGTGGCCCTTGCACATTCCTAAGCTGGTGGTTGAAACCTAACCATGAAAGCTGATGGAGCTGAGATGTGCCCTTCTGCCTGCAAAAAGATGCCTTACTGCAGCTCCTGCTGGGCAGACATGTGTGCATCTTCCTCCACAGAGGAGTAACTTCCTCAGTTCACTGGAGGTTAAGTGTATTCAGTAGAGTTCAGTAAAAAACAATGTACTGTGGTACTGTTCCCATGGCCATCAAGCTGTACTCCCTGTGGGTGGTCCAGCAAGGCAGACAGGCTCAAAATGTTTGGAAATATTTACATAAGTCAGGACCCTGAAGCTGGCCAGCACGGCTGTATATCCTACAAGAGTATTGGGTGCCAAAAAAAGTTGGGCATTCAGCTTTATCCAGCCTATCATGTTTTTCTTTGTAGCAAAGTCTCTCTTAAAACCACCTGCCAAGTGTTGTAGCTGTTTAGCTTTAAGGGTTGACACCTACCCAAACCTGGTTTTGTTGCAGGCTAGAGATTTAACTGGCAAGCCACTAAAAATAAATAAATAAAGGGGGTTGATGGTGGTGGTAGACTTTCACAGGCCAGACTCAGTTTGGATTTTTTTCACCTACTTTTGGAGCTCTTAGCAAAGCAACAATCAAGCTTTTGGCTCTGAGGTTCTTGAAGTAAATTATTTTAAACTTCTGTAGCTTTTAAAAATAATCATAATAATAAAAAAAAAAACCCATCCTGCTTCCAAAGGAGATCCCATACAAGTGAAATGTTCCCCTTCCCCCTCTACCACAAAGGATCTCTCCCAGTCAGGGAAAACAGGGAGCTTGCAACTTTGACAATAATAGGTCTTTGTGTTCTGAAGACACAGCATAAATTATTCCCTCCCCAAAGAAGGCTAGGAAGCTAAAAACAAGTCCTAATAAGCTGGTTTCTCTACAGAAGCAAAGCAGAAATAGTGTAATTCAGCCACAGTGGTGTGTGCTTGCTGCACCCTGACCAGTGCCCAGGCCTGCCTGCAGTGCAGAGCTTTCCCCCAGGCTCTGGTAAGAATTTACAAAAGCCTTCCCAAACACCAGTCTCTGGCCAAAGCTGGGACCTGGGAGCCAGAGGAAGCACCAGGTGAAAAATGCAAGCGATGGTGTTCTATAAAGCCATTTTGTTTATGGTACTTTGGACTCTCTGGATTGGCCCATAGGCCATTGTATCAGTCACGATTTTAGCCTTTCCCTTTTTTAAAATAGGATCATGATAACATCCTTCAGGACTTCTGACCTATCATCTTCACTATTTCAGTTGCTGATCTCTAATTTCTCCTCCCTTCAAGGATTTATCACTTTTTTATCACTTGTTGTTCTTTATTTACATTTCTCTTCTTTTTTTTCCTGCTGAGTAGTCTACATGTTCTCTTTGGAGATGCTTTTAAATATTGCATTTGCCAAATGGTACTGTTAGAAATTACTCTTCCAAATTGAGAGCTTTTCATTGTTCTGTAAATATTTGGAGCAGAAACAGAAACCAGAAGCTTGGAATGCTCATCAACAGATCAACATCTTACCTTTTTTGTTCTGAAGCAGTGGTGCTGAGGGGAAAATCACATAATTGCATAAACTGTTGTAAGGAAAGGCTTGACAATGACTTCAGAAAGTTCTAACTACATTTGTTTTGCCAGGAAGTGACAAAAGTAGTTCTGAGCTTTGCTGAGCTGCCTCTTTGCTGACAGAGAAACATAGCTAAGGAATAGATAGAAGAAATGACACTATTTGGCTTTCTAGTTTTGCTTTACAATTTGCATGATTATTAGGAGGAAGCTTCTGGCTTAATACACACCTGGTTTAATGCATTAAATGTAGCCTTGAATTTCACATTTCTTACACGCTGTGCTCTAAATATTTGTTGCCATAGTTAGATTCCTAGAAGCTTCTGTTCTACCTGCACTATGAACTTTTATTGAGCTCTCCTTTTAAAATGCTTCACATCTGGGGATGGTTGGGTCAGGTGTCTGACATACAGAAATGCCCAAGCCAGTGGCCTAGAACTTCAGCACTGTGACAATTTGGAAAACACAAAAAGCTGTCGAACAAATTATCCATTTGGATACAGAAGAACTGTTTATGCCTCTTGGTAATGGACCAAAGTGTCACAAACTTCCTTTAGCTGCTGCAGTGTGCCAGCTCCCTCTGACTTGTAGCACTTGCTGAAACAAGCTGACTGTGGGGAATAATTGCCTGTACACATCTGATAAACTCTGTGGTTTGGGCGACTGTTCTCCTGCATAGGAGCAGCCTTTGAAGGGCTGGCTGTCGTGTGCTTGGCTTGTAATTGCAGTGGCATGTAGGAGGTGAGAAACAGGAGGAGATAAGGGAGAAACAGTTTTTATAGCCTAGAAGCAGAGGCCTGTGGAGAAGCATCACGTCCACCGGAGGGATTAATAGGCACCCTTAGCAGCAGCACTCAGTGTCTGCTGTGCCACTTCATCTCTATGAAATGACCCAGATGGTTGCACCAACTGCAGGCCTGATGCACTTCCTGACTTGTAATAAATATGCTAAGGAGGAAGCAGAAATAATAAAACCTCTTTGAGCACTGACATGCCATTGGGTTTTCATAAATCCCTGTAAGTGTAATGCTGGCAAATGAATATTCATAAACCAGGCTATTAAAATTTTAAGAGAACCTTGAGGGGATGATGATGTCAGATTCCAGAGTTAATTATAGTGGTAGTAAAGTTCTTGGCTAACTAGGCTGAACATACTCTCACAACAGTTTTAACACAAAACAACAATCAGAGGGAGCCACAGTGTTGGATGTAGGTTCTCAATCTCTTCATATATTACTTGAACTGCAAGTCTAGCAGTGCAAGGAAGAGGAACTATTTACATCCAGCTACTGTGGAAATGAATCAGTTTCTAGTAGTTGAGTTGCTGTTCATGTCTTTTGAGCTTATTTTTGTCACTGAATTGATTACAGTTTCTGGCTCACTCACATGTCATAAAGTGCCCTGCAGGGCTGCCCTGCTGTGGTGGCTCTCTTGAAAATTGCCAATTGTTATATGCAATCTGTAGTTCACAAGCCTTATTACAGGGAATACTGAATTTACTTACTCAAGGTAGCAATCAGTTGCTATTGCATTTTTTGACAGCATTGATTAAAACTTCTGGGGAAATGCCAATGCCAATCCCTGATACTTATTAGCTCACTTGGTTAGAGCATGGTGCTAATAACCATGGTTGTGGGTTCATACCCTGTAGGGGCCATTCACTTTAAAGTTGGACTCAGTGATCCTTGTGGGTCCCTTCCAACTCAGAATATTCTGTGATTCTTCCTGTGGCATTGTAGTAGTGCAGTGGACAAAACTACTGAACATTATAGCTACCCCAGAATCAGGCAGTTGGAAGTTGTAAATTGTAAGGTCTTACTGAAATTAATGTTACTGTTCCACTTCTAATAATATTTCCTTTCTTAAATACAAAGGATGAAAAGGAAGAACACATTACTGTATCTCTTGACTCAAAATTTGTACCCCAGGACTCTTTTAATAGGACAATCCATAGAAGGAAGAAGAAGAAGAAAATAATTCTTGGAAATTTTTTTAGGTGTTGTACAAAATTAAAATTGAAACAAAACTAGTTAATTTGGTTTTGTCAAGAAACAGCTGAAAAAAACACTGTAATCAGAGGTGAAACAGTTCTTAAATCCCAGCAAAAGTCCTGAAAACAGTGAATCTCAAAACGTGCTAAATAGATTCTGAAGGTTTAGGGTGATTTAGAAAATCATTCCAATTTGCTTTGAAATTGAAATATTTCTTCTTAAGAGGCAGCTCTTCAGCAGTCAGTAAGTCTAATAGAGATTCTTTGTGACCATGAATATGCAAAAAGTCTTAAATTTTGAAATACACTTTATCAGAAATAATACAAGAGCTCTCATCAGTTCTGGGAGTGCAAAAGGAAATTGTTAATGTTTAGTGAGATATGGTGCAATTTTGAAAGAAGGAAAATCCTTTATTAACCTCAGCTTTTAGCAGCCCTTATTTTAGGGTGACTAAAGAGGCAGTGTCTGCTTTTGGGTGTAAAACCCAAAAGGCTGTCTTTTGACAGAGACCTTCAGAGTCCTCTGAGAGGAAAGCATCTTTATCACTTGCCCAATCCTGCAGTTTGCATGGTTAAGTAAGCATGAGTTCTTCCACCCTGCTCAGTCTTGAGCCCTTTTCCTACAAGAGGGACTTGTGCCACAGAAACTTTCTCCTGCCCACCTTCTTGCTTACTAAAGATGCTTTAACAATGTGGCCTCTATGCCAGGTGGAAAAATAAAAATATGCATCTGCAAGATGTATTTCATGTTGGAAAACAAAATTCAAGACTGTTGTGGACGAGAGGCTTTTGAATGTCACATGCAGGTAGCCAAAGTCTGCATCCATGCAGGAGACAGCAAAGTTACTTGCCACAGAGGAAGACCTGAACAGATGCCAAACCTTCATTAAAAATCTGTCCACTGGAAAGAAAAATCTTGTTAGTTGGAAATCTAGGCTTTTCCTTAGCAAAATAATATTTTAATAAGTATTTCTCCTTTCTCATATCAGCCATCCATCAGAGGATGGATACGAGTGGGTCCTATCATAGAAGGCAGGTGGTTCTGTGTACACTGTGCTCTAGAAAGGTTGGAAGTGAAAGACTGGCACCAGTGCTAGGATCAGCAGTGAAGTGGATATTTTTTCCTCAGTTCAACAGCACTGAGCCAATGCTTCAGGAGTGTAGGGCATACTACAAGCTAAGGATTGTGCAGAACATGAACTTTAACTTCTGGAACAAAAAGGTTTTTTCTGAAGAGGATGAAAGTACCTTTAAATAGATACCTCCTTTTCCTGTTTTGCTTTCATGCCTTTTTGTATGGTTCCTGTATCTGACCTTGGCAAAGAGAGGAAAAAGGTATGGAAGAAAACCTGAATGGAACTTCATGGAGTCTCTTTCTCCAAAAAAAGAGAAAAATTTCTGAAGATATGTCAGCTTTTCTAGCTGAGAGTGTTTCTTGGTGTGAGAGAAAGCAGGGTGGAGAAAGAAAATGCAAGCAGGTCCTGATCTTTTGCTTGAGGTGAGGTTATTACTTAAAATTCTTAGGGTCTTCTCTTCTCACTTGGTCTCCTCTGCCACTTATGTTCCCAAGGCCCCTGTGAGATAGAAGTATCAGGAAGATGACTGGCCTCAAGTTTTACTTCCATTTATTTTTGTCAAAGTGGTCAGCAGCTGTGTAAAAATAGTCTCTTCTCCCTGTCTGTGGGAAGAAGGGGGATGTGATCTCCAGGAGCCATCTTGCAGGTACTGCCGGGAGCAGCCGAGCGCAAACCCCAGCGTGGGATTTGCCCTGAATTCCTGTGTTTTGGTACACTGGTGGTGTGCAGTCTGAGTTTTACATCGAGTCGTTTGTCAGCACTTCAGCGAGCTCCTGTCCCCCTCCCATCCATGGCCAGTGCTGCCTGTGCCTTGCACATGGGCTCTCCTCTCCCGTCTGGAGCTGTCCTGGTGCTCCAGAGCACACGGCACTCCTGGAGATAGCACTGAGCTACAGGCAGTGAGTGCCCCAAGGAGTGTGGCTGTGGGAGCCTCAGGCTTTGCGGGATTTGTATGGAGCTCTTCGCTTCTTTCCATTAATGATTAATAAGCAATTACAAAGGAGTTTCTTGCTTGTTTGCTTACTCGAACCGTAAACTCCTTGCTTGCTGTTTTTTTTGGTCAAGGAGCATATGGCTGCATTGGCAGTGCAGAGCTGCCACTCATTTTGCCAAGTTGTTGTTAGCTTGCATGTGGCCAGGCAGCATCTATGCAGCAGCCCTGCCCTGCCTGCTCCCGCATTGTTTCCAAATAAAGGCATGTCTGAATTGGGACTTAAGCCTCCAACTGCCAGACCTTAAAGAAAGGACCTTTTACCCATGGACTGAAAAGAGGTGATTTATCTGCAACAAACTGCTCCTTCCCCACCCCCTTCTCTTTCTCAAATTAGGTGAAAAAGTTGCTTTAAAATTTAAATCACGCAAACTTCGTGTTTTACACTCATGCTCTCTGGCAGGCAGTTTGGGAACCTAACCATCAGGCCTTGAGTCACCTCAAACTTATTAAAATATACAGTCTATATATTTTATTATACATTTAGAGCAGGTTAAACAGAAAACGCTCATGTTCCTGGCAACCATTTAAAAGTGATCCTTCCCTTGCATATAAACCCTCATCTGTGTGATGAGTGGGGAAGGTGAATGACTACCTGTAATGCAAGGTAGTAGTTTGGGTGACTTTGGTGTTTTTATTATTTCTTAAGCCAGCAGTACTCTTTATCATGGTTTAATACAAGTCTGAAGTGGCATAATAGTGTTTATCTGTGTATGATCTAAGGACATAGCTAACATGAAGTTGTTAGGAAGAGGTAATTTATTAGACCAGCTGATATGGGGGGAAAAAATGAGCCAAGCTTGCAGGCACACCAGCACTTCATCGGGTCTGAAATAGAAGCAGCAGATTTCAAGGTTAAACAGAAGTTATGAAAAACGGCTCTGTTTTATCAGACATGTATTGAACTGCCGAAGAGGAGCTTGCTGGTATGATATTCCTTCAGTGGAGGGGGAAGAGAGAGAAGATGATTGTTAGACTGGAGAAAGAGAGAAGGACTTCACAGCCTGTTAAACAGGGGAGGTTATAAAACCAGTACCTGCTGAGCTCAGTACTGTTCTCAGTATCTTGGGGATAGGAAATTTTAGTTCTTTGTCATCTCTTTGTAAGGTTTTGGTTTTGTAGGATATTTGAGAATCATGATTGCTGCCTCAGTCATTTGGAGACAAATGGTTGGTTTTATCTAAAGGAACTTTCTTGGACAAATTTGGTTGCAGGCATTCTTTGTCAATAAGTTGCCATCCTTAGCCTACACTGCTACCTTAAAAAGTTACTTAACACCCAATTCATATTTGTAAAAATAATGGCAGAAAGAAAAGAATACAATAACTAAATCTCTATTGTTATTGGGTTTTTTTAAGCACAAAGTGTTTACTTCTAAAATCCGATCAAATCTATTCTAACAAGAAGCCCTGAACACTAGTGGGCTTTCTAAAAATCTATTCTTTTCCTCAAGCAGAAGCCAAATTCAGAGTTGAAGTGTTTTTAAAAAAAAGGTTTCAAGGCTTTGTAGAATAACAGATGCTTTACTTGTGCTGCTATCAGAGTTGCCAATGTGCTGTTTCTAAGATTTGAATTAGGTTGTGTTATCAATGTGGTTTCAGTACAGATCTGATGATGCACTCACTGTCAATATGTATTGGACTGTACACTGTCCAATAAAGAGGAGAGGAGAACTATTTGGAACTCTTTAGAAAAAGCTTTTCAATGTTTTTTTCTGTAGTGCTGTATCCTACATTGATAAATATTACAGTTAAAGCAATGTCAGATTAAATACGTTAAAGTAGAAGTCACAATCCTTTTGCTTGCTCATCTGACTTCTTGGTTATGTTTGATGGGCTGTCTGTACAACTGCTCTCTAAATTAACCTCTGTGTGTATTTTAAAGTTACAGTATCTGCCTTCACCATGCAAGACTGACTTTCAGTATCAGTTATAATGGTCAAAACGATTGATGCTGCTGGAGTGGTGTCAGGAGTGCCAGGAACCAGCCTGTTCATTTTTCTGACTCCCACTGCTGTATGTTAGGAGGGCAGAGCTGTTTATTCAGCTGTGTCCTGTTAGTATGGCAGGGGCTGGATAGGTAACCCTGGAATTTAACCCAGGCCCTGGGTAGGTGGAGGAGGTCAGAAAAGCCTAATCTAATTCAGATAAATTACTTGCCAGGAAAGGGTGTAGCTGTGCTAGCATTTGTCTTTCTCTTCCAGAAGACAGCTTTGTCCAACCTGCTGAACCAACAATTTGAAAAATGTTGTCAGGTATTGGGAGCAGTTACACAGCAAGTGGGATATGCTGAGGGAGAGACTGCAGCATCCTCTGTGATTCCTTTATGTTGTAGGATATGGCATAAAGTACGTTAAAATATCCCTTTCATGGGGTGCTTGTTCACATAAGTCTTTGGTCACATGGTACTAAGGTTTTTGTGGTTTGCTCTCCAATTTGTCAAGAATTTACCTGTAATTAGTTGTGAATGCCCTCCACCACTGCCACTTGAACAGTATTACCACTACTTTAGTAACCTGTCTTATGAGTCCCAGGAAAAATCCTGAAAACCTAAGCAGGACACCAGATCACCCTAAGACTGGTCTTGAGGGCAGTACTGAGTATGGCCTTTCTGTGGCAAGTTCATAGGGAAGGTAAAATCAGAAGCCAGAACTAACATATTATTTTAATACTTGGCCAAAAAAGAGTAGCAGTATTAGACTGATATGTGGTGTGGAAGAAGTTACAGATAAAGCATAATCTAACTGGAGCTAAATGGAGTGTGATGGCTCAGTTCTAACAGATGTGGGCTTTGTGTATTGGCTGCACATTGTGTAAGTAGCTTTTATTTATGGCAGAGGTAGCCAGCGTGCTCTATAAAGTTGAAATAAGAGTATTTATAGGACTCCATCCTGATTAATTAATGCCAGTGCTTGGAAAGAGAGAGAATTAGCTGGCATAACACTTGATGGGATTAAAAATGGGAAGGGGAAAAAAGTTAATTGAAGCGATTTCAGTAGATGGAAATGGGCTAACTATGTATTTTTCTAACAAAATTGGACCCCAAATCTGTTCTGAGATTTTTTCCCACCCCTATTTCTTCATAAGGGTAACTGAAAGGAAGCAAAAGGCCTGCTGCAGTCTCGAAATTTAAAAACTGAAAAATTCTCTATGGAGGCCATACTTGTTTATTTTTCTCACAATAGAGGATATTAAAGAGGAAAAAAGGGCTAATGAAAGAAGCATTTAAGTCCTGTAGGTAAGGAAATATTAGTTTTTATGGGATACATTTTTTACAATGTTTTTAACAATGTTTGCTGTTGGATGTTTCCACAAAATAATGACTGTGGAACACCCTCAGAGGTTTGCTTCACCCACTCAAAAAAGAAACACAAGTAATAGGTTGTCTTCCACGGAGAAACAACTTTTGAAACAAAACACGAGGGCAGTCCTCAGTAAATGTAGATTTCTGGCATTCCTGGAGCTGATTCCCCTTGGCATCCCTCAGTTTGCTCATTTTTCTCCTCCCTGCCTTTCTGGTTTTGGAAGTAATTTTTCAAGATTACTTACCAACTTGCCTGACTTCTGATTTTCTTTGCATCCTGATTGCAAGACAAAATGTGTGTTTATTCTGACATAAAATTTTCTTGTAGTCAATAGATGAAAAAAAAATCTAAAAAACCCCATTCCAACCAACCAACTATTTTTTTTTCCTGTAAAATTCAGTTTCTATGCAGGTGTGTTTTACACACCCACAGACCCTTGAAATACTAGAAACTGGATGGTCTCACACTGTTCCTCATGATGACTTGCAAGAAATAATGATAATATTTAGCCAAAAAAAGCTCTCAAAAAAGGAACTAGTTGAGAACTTACATATGCCAAATTGTTTAATAGGATACTTTCGCACATATGCACACATACCCTGGAGGGAAGAAAGTGAGAATTTGACTATAAAAATGAAATTATGCTTTCCAAGTGAAATCCCTATATAGTGTCCTCACTAGAGCAGTCCTCTAGTTTTGTTCAGCCTTTATTAAATAGCATTCTAGTGCTCTGGATATCCTTGGATAGGATTTTGTTCTTTTCCTGCATACTGTGAACTAATGCAAGTCCTGGACTCACTCCAGTCTGTGCTGACTTTACATCTAGACTTTGGGTATAAGCTGCTTCAAACTTCTCAGGAAACAAAAATAAAAGAGCTCAAGAAAATGTTGCACCTTTTAACAGTGATCTCATGCATGGCCACATGCTGTCAGGAATTTAAAGTTTCTTGAGCTGTGTTTTAATGCAGGCATACTTTCCATGGCAGTCTGAAATACTGCTGCAGTTTGACTTACAGCCACTGGCAAACAGTATATTTACAAGATAGTCTGAATGTCCTATAATGTAGCTTTACTGAAACTTTTTTTTGTTTGTTTGGTTTTTTACTTGGCTATTTATGAACTTGATTTTTTTAAGTTAAAGCAATTTGTGTGTATGCTCAACTGCAATACAAATCATTAAATGATTTAGAGAAACTGCTGGATTACTTAACTCTTCCACTGCTGTATTTTATTCAGCATGTCCATTAGCACTTAAAAATCAGGGCAAGTATAGAAAGCCAACGAGGAAAACAAGCATCTTGCTTGGACTTCAAAATCCTTTGTGTGGAATGCAGATATATAGAACTTAATAGTAAATATGGCAGTAGTGCTGGTGGGCCAAAATGAAGTTCCCACATGGCTCCCAGAGGCTCCCTGCTGGAGGAAGAAGCACTGCCTTCATGCCATAACAATACCTGTCTGTAGACTCCGTGGGCAGGATGCCATGCCGACAGTAAACTTGGTGCATGGATTTCATGTGTGTCTGCCCAGTACGTGCTCTGTCAAGGTGCTGAAGCTCATGAACAGCTGCCTCTCATTGCCTGAATCACAAACTGTGGGTCCAGCCTTTATGGTGCCTGTGAGGATGATGGGGCATTTAGCAGTGAAGCTTCTTTTGGTCCCTGTACCCCAGAATTCCCCAAAGCTTTCAACATCTCATTTCTCCTGAGAACTGCAAGGTCCTGGGTTTGGAGAAAGTGTGGTGTGGGTCGCAGAGAGAAGTCTTGCTGCAGAACCTACCCCATTTCCCTGCTGGGTTTTGCAGCCCCTCCTGAGCTCTATGCTGCTGTGGCAGCTGAACTTCAGCTGAGCATCAGGCTGTCCTCACACGTGACAGGCCCTAGAGAATGAGCATTCTGTAGCATCACCTGGCACAGGCCTGTGTCCCACTGTGCTGGGAAGCATTGTACTGTGCATGTGTGTGATTTTGGTCATTATACACTGTTCCTCAGCAGTGGTTTTGCCTCACTTTTAGACAAATACCTTGCAAGGCAAGGTATTTTTTCTTTGCCTTGCAAGGATCTAGTCCAGCACCCTTTCTGTAACTGGTTGTTGGTGTATTACTGCAGTAACCAATGGCCATCAAGACATCGAGGGAGTCCATTCTTTCCAACTCTTAATTTGTTCAGGCTGCCTGTCTTTTCTCTCTTTTAAGGGATGTCTCTTTCCATTACACATGCTTAGTGCCTCTCTGCAAACAGTGCAGCATTCCTTTGATGCTATTCATGGGACAAACAAGTTGACTGATGAAGGGAATTTACCTGCAAGAAAAAAATGTCCAAGAACATCAGCATGCTTACACTATGACCTTCTGGTTGTTGGCTTGCTCTGTAATGTGCTGCTGAAGTTAAGCTTTGGGCACTGCAGTTGGTTCAGCTCTCACTAATACACCCCCTTAGTTTCCCATGATCGGTACTCTCCTAATAAAGTGCGCTAGGTTGGACAGACCTATACTGAAATCTCCTGGAGAAGGAAAGCAAAACCCATCTCAAAAACGTGGCCAGGTTTGTGAAGGAGATGAAATGAAGTGGGTTAAGAGAGCCAGTGAGGAGACTGGTCTCTAATGGGAGAATCTGCAGTGGGAGCTGGAGAAGAGCCAGGAGAGAAGGGGAAGTAAATTTGCAGTGGGACTACCCATAGGATGGGATACAGGAGGAAGGGCTAAGTATGCAAAACGCGCAGAAATAAAATAAGAAGTGAGAGATTGGCAAGGATGAAAGCTGGGAGACTAAAAGCAGTCTGGGAACAGTGGTTGTAGTCTTGGGAAGATAAACTTTGGGGCAAATGCAGCTGAACTCCTCCCATGTGTCAGTAACACACAGTGTGGTGTGGCTGAGCACTTCTTTCCAGCCATCACATGGGCATCAATATTGTATCAGCCTTGGGGGCTGTTCCCTATATATGCTCATGAGATGGCTCTGTGAACCTGGACTGTAACAAATCTCTTGGCTCCCCAGGCAACTAATTGCCCCTGTTCTTTCATTTGTAGGCTGTTTTCTCTGCTCACTTAATTTCATTTCATCAAAGTCATGATGTTTTACTTTTGAGCTTGAACTGACCATCTGTATACTGGGGAAGAACACCTCCCCGTTACCTCACTGAAACCCCATCTGTGTTCCCAGTGAATGTGTGCCTGCAGCACATAACTGGTGATTACATGGTGGATGTGTTTCCTCTCGTGTGACCGAGAGCTGGGGTGGCAGCTGATTCTTGTAAGGTCACTGGAGGAGGTGGCCTCTTTGGGGGACTCAGTGTGGAAAATATTCTTCAGCCTTGATTTAAGCAGAGGTCTTGTGTGAGCCATTATTCTGTTCTTTCAGCATCACCTTTCATATACATAGATTTTGTTGAAATTGCTTTTCTCGCCTGTTCTTGAAGAATTCAGTGAGAACTTTACTCTCTAGCTCTGCACCCGTCAGGTTTAACTGAGTACAGTAACTGCTTCATCCTGAGCAGTGAAAAAGCCAGGCTTCTTCATGATGACTTCCCTACCCCTTAGGTGTATCCTTTTGCATTTACAATATTCAGAATACAGATTTTAAAAAAGCTCATTCTACTTCCCCCCCATCTTGTTTAGCACATGGGAGGAGATACTGCTTCCAAATTTCCTTCCCAAAGCCTGGAATTCATAATTGAGCAAAGATGTAAAATGGCAGTGTTAAAGTGGAGAAAAATCAGCTGTAACATTATCTCCCATTTAAAATTAAAACTGTGAAAGCATAAAAGCATTTGAAAGCCTTTGCTCGTGTGCAGTTACACAAACAGTCCTAAATTAAGTGGTGTCAAATAAGCCTTAACCTGTGAGGGTGTCAGTGTTCTCTTCTGGATGTGCCTAAGTTTATTGAGATTCTCCTTTTAACCAAGAGGAGAAGTAGTGTTCCCCTGGTTCTTTGGATTTGTCAGTGTGTATTTAGAGACACTTGAAATGAATGGGTGAACCCATTTCCTCTAGCAAGCAGTGCAAGTCCTATAGCTTTTCTCTCCTCCCAGCCTGGAAGCCTGTGAAATGTCTGTGACATGTGACTGACTTTCATAGTTCAGGGCTATCTTGACTTCTTCCTAAAACTCTTAACAGGTCTAATGCACACACAGCAGTTCTTCTCATTCTTGTGTACTGTTTAGTTTCCTCCAGCATTCATTATTGATATTCATAAGAGCATATTGTGCTGCTGATCTAAGCAAATTGGACACAAAGTGAGTTGGCTTATTTTAGGACTTACCTTTGTGTAATCATGTCTGACTGGCACTTTTTTGAATGTGTGTGCCCCATTTCCTCGTGTAAGTGAAGCGTATTTTGAGTGGGAACAGACTTTGAGCAGAAAGTCAGCAATTCTGAGCCAAGATCTGTGTGTGCACCTGGGCACAGCTTCAGCCCAAAATGATAATGTCTAAGCTTACAAACCATCAGCTGTTTTTTTAAAATGGACTATTTTAAGAGTGAATGGGCCCTACAATTTATCTCTTTTAATTATAATAGCGTGAACCCCAGGTTCATAGCAAGAACAGGATGTAACTGTGGTAGCCTGGTTACTTCAGTGGGGTGATAATTGTAGTTCAGTTTTACTCCCGGTGCTCGAGAGAGTTTTCTAGCTGAATCATGTGATAAATAGATCATTTAATGTGGTAATATTAGGTAGGTATTTAAACCTTACAAGCTGGTTTTGATGAAGGATGGGAATGCACTGTCTGTACTGACCTGAAGGGAAAAGCCACTGTGAGTGCCCCTCGCAGGGGTCTTGTGTCAGTGCCATGGTAGGAGGTGACCTGTGCTGCTCTCTGCCTGCCAGCTCTAACCGCAGAGGGGTCTCGTGGCTTTCCTCACAGACTGTGCTGGGAGAAAGGATAGGACAGTATCCAAATCTAGCAACTGAAGTTGCTTTAGGAGAGGTGTAAAGGAGAAAAATAGACTGAATCACGAGAGAAGCAGCAGAATAAGGATTTTTTTATTTGGCCAGATAGCTGTTTTTGTGGAGGGTAAATCATTACTTTTGAAGCCATCTGTCTGAACTGCAGTGAATCTCACCATAACTTATCAAGAGTAATAAATAATTAAATAGTAGCGCTCAAATGAGTATCTTTTATCTAGTATTGCTTTCATCTAGTTCCCTTGGTTCTGGTGTTTGACAAGTACCTGTCTGCTGCCTTGGAGCTGTGAAAGTTCGTACCTACACCGCTGCCCTACTTTCGAGCAATTCATGCAGTGAGAAACCTGATTATTTTTTCAGTCTGGTGGTCCTACAACGTGCTGTTGTGGAAACCGTACCCGAACTCCCTGCAGTGTCATGGTGCCTGCGGTGAAACCCCGGGGCGTGAGTGCCGGCTGGGCTGAGCCCCCGAGCAGCGCGGCTGTGGCTCTGCGGGCGCCGGGACGGCAGAGCGGAGCGGAGGAGGGCTGGAGGCTGCAGCTGCCGCCGGCTCTCAAGGCAAGCGCTGGGTGACCTCCGAGCCAGCCACTCAACTCGCGCCTGGCCTTATTAGGCAAGCTGCGGAGCCGCGTCTGGGGACGGAACATGCTGGGGAGAGGCGCAGCGCAGCTCGGATCCAGCGCAGACCCCGGGAGATGCGACCCAGCACTGCGGCGCTGACAGCGAGCTGCTGCTGCCGCCTGAGCCCGGCTGGCACCGCCGCTGCACTCTGCCTGGCAGATAGCAGCAGTGATGCTGGGGCCGGCTTTAAAGAGTGAAATCCTTGTGTGTCAATGTTAGTAGCTGTAGCTCTCTTCCTGGCGTGCTGTGCCTGTGCTCGGTTATAACCTCAGGACGCCAGTTCGCGCTGTCAGCCCCTATGCTGCAACACTTTGTGGGGGCCTTTGCTGGAAGCGTGATTTCATTCCTTGTGCTGCCGGCTTCCAGAGGAATACCTGGACTAAGAGGAACCAATTTATTTATTTATTATGACTTTGGGACTTGTTTCTCCTGTCTTATTGTGCAGTTTTATGCCCTTTATTGGAAACCTGATTTTTACTGGCTAAAGCAATTATCTTGCTCCCAAAAGAAGGGGGATATTGGCACCCACTGTCTGTGTACAGACCAGGACTAAGCTAGGTTGCTTCATACCCACCTCATTAAAACTGACTTTCACATGGAAGAAGCCTTAAAAAAGTATTTATGTTTTCCCATTAGTATAATCTCAATAGATTTAGACAAGCAGATGCTGTGCAAACTTTCCCAGGCAGCTCTGGGAAGGCTCTTCAGGTCTGATGTGTGATTAACTCCCTGGTACCCCCCTGTGCACCAAGAATGTTGGTGATTTTTGCAGAGGCCTTGGGAGTGAATGAGAGCAATAAAGAGAAAAATGCCATAGCTGCCATGAATTTAAATCTGTTCTCTGGAGAACAGACTCCAGAACTGCAGCATCACTGGGTTAGATTTTCTTTCCTCATTAATGATTGCTTAGCCATGCTGGTTGCAAATTAAGCCTGGTACATGTGCCTTTTTCATAGTGCAGTGACAATACTTGTAGTTGAGCTGTCCTACCCTGACCATCAGCTCTTGAATAAAGCATACATTTTTTCTTGATTTCTTTTAATAAATATTTAATTTTCTGAGAAAGCTTTGCAACATGTCATAAACAGGATGGGAGCTGAGGTCGTGGATTTCTTGTCTGCAAGGTTGCTGTCTGCCTGAGGCTTGAAAAGTTATATTTCAAGGTAAGTAGGCAGGGATTGGATGTGTCCTGTGAAATGTCACATCACAGTGGTAAACAAAATTGATGTTTTCCTTAGATGACTATCACAAAGAGCCAATGAACTTTGTTATAAATTCTTCCTTGGAGTATGTGTGCCTCTCTCTGCTCCCTTATTGGGCTTTTACACGCATGCAGAGGTAGCAGTGCAGTTAGCAGAGGTGTTTAAGAGCAGCCAGGAGAAAACTCCATAGTGTGGCAGGGCTTTTTGTGTCACCTGACTGCATGGGGCCACTTGCTGCTCCAGGCAAGGAGACAGCCTCATGCTGGCTGCAGACACCAGAAGTGTCAGAAGATGGGGAACCCATGCTAGAAACCCCAGCTGCTTGTTTGAAGGACAGGAGTTTTACAGATAGTCTCCCAGCAGCAGTTTAATGCCATGGTCACCCCAGCAGCAAAGCTCTTGTTCCCTGCAATAGCAAAGGAGAAGCTGATGCTTCATGACTCCAGTGAAGGATGTCCACAGAGCTGTGCCAAACTTGTGCCTTCACAGTCTGAGCTGCAGCCACAGAGAGCTGTGGTGTTGTTTTGCTGTGTAAAACACCAGGTCTCCTCACAGTCCTTGAGCTGTTTAATGATTTAGATTTGTCTGTATTGCTGGGAGATGAGTTCCTGCCTTATCCTCCTTTCCAGCCATTCGCTCAGTCCAGAAATGGCTGTGTTCACTTCTGACATCTTCTGTTACCTCTTTGGGCCCAGAGACAAATTGGTGTGACCGAGTTCATGTAATGTACCTCACTGATATATCTAATTACCACATGAGGAAAGGGCATGTGGCCTTTGAACTTCCTTGAAGGAGCTCCTCTGGACTAATCCTACTCCTAAAGAGGAAAGCCTTGGATATCTTTCAATTTTGCTACAGTCTAGCCATACAATTTCACAAACAGTGATATGAGATGTAGGTATGTCAGAGGACACTAGGTTCATATTTTTTATTCTGAAAATGTGTTGCAAAACTGAAAGGTACCAAAATCTTCTTTTAGGAGTAATTAATTTCTGAAATTAATGAGAGGAGTGAAATCTGAAACAGCCATCTGGAGACTGGAAGGGGAATTCTAGTGTGGGTACAAAAATACCTGTTGTTTTCCCTTCTTCCACAGCACATGACTAAATAGCCAGAACAAAAACACCATCCATATTCTTTCAACACATTTTGTACTATAAACCTCAGACCCCTTTATAAATCTTACTAATCAGCTTTTTTCATCTCTTTGCATATGACCTGTTTTGAAGTACACTACACAAGCAATGTGCTGAAGTTTAACTGAAGACTTGTCCAAAACACAATCACTGGCCAAACATAAATCTTTTTGCCAGGATCATTATCTGGAAAGGATTACATTTGCTTTCTGCTGGAGTGATGACACCATGTCAGGAAACTTTATCCTATTTTCAAAGTTCACATGGATGGCCTCCATTTAAGAAATGAGAAATTGCCACTTGCCCACATACCTGGGGTTTGGATGGAGAAGACACACCTGGCTGGCCTGGCCAGCCCAGAATATGTACTGTGATTGCAAAGTGGGCTGCTGGGACGTGAGCTTGTACTACTGAAGTAATCTTCTGGGAGATTTTTGACCTGTCCTTCAGCTTTGGGCTGACTTACTTCCTGAGCACCTTGACAGAAATTGCTGGAGAGTGGGAGGAAGGGGAGGTAAGGGGGGGGTGCCTTGCCACTTTCCTTTGGAAAATATGCCTGAATGCCAAAGACTGACAGGGTGGTGTGGGGTAGGCAAGAAGCCTGCAGCCTGGGAAGGGAGCTCAGATGGACTCATGGAAAAGAGTGCTCTGCTTTAGCCTGAAGGTCTATTCTGACCTTCATTCCTGCAATCGTCCACAGCACCTCAGATCTTGGTGTAGCTGATTTTGACTAGCTATTCCAAGGGTGCTCACCTTGGTCAGAAAAGAGCAGTTAAATAAAATTCATGAGGTCCTTTAGATCTCTACCCATGAAGAGTGAATGAAAATATGATTTCATCATTACATTTATACAGATCATCTCAGTTTTCTGTGCTGCTCTGATTCCTGTTTACCGAACTAGCATGTTTGAAGAAATTTTCATGCAGTCACTGTGATTTTCTTTCCTCTGAATTGTTGATTTATTTAAATTTTTATTTTATTTTTAGGTTTTCTTTAGAAGCTGTCATGGGCTTCTTTGATTTTTGCTTTTATGATAACTGCAAGTCACAACAAAGTATCTACTTATCACAGAGGAACACTTCTAAATATAAATTCATAAGTGATCAAAATTCGGGAGGAAAAAAGGCCTGATCTTGGTGGGACCCAGTTCATAACTCCTCAGTGCTTTGGGGCTGGCAGTCCTGTAAGTTGGGAACTGTTTTACAAGTCATTTAAACTCCAGCTTTGATTAGAGCTATTAGTTTTGCCAGACAAAAGGAAGATATTTTCCTTCTCTTCCTGTGGGAAGCTTCAAGAACGAGATTTAACTGCCAGCTGGTCTTTCATGAGCAGTCTCAGATTTGAAATGTATACATGCTTAACCTCATGCTCTAAGCCCTGCAAACTTAGCTTCCCGCTGGGCTGCCCCCCTTTCTGACAGCTAAATTGTTGTTCTCTCTTTGTTTGCTTATGTTGGAGGCTGCTAATGCTCAAGAATTAATGATGGCAGAGGGGGACAAGAACATTACTACTGATTTGTAACACAGCCTTGATAACATAGCTTGGCTGAGTCACTGTTGTAGGTCCTGGAGACTGGATCATTTTTGAAGGACAAACTGCTCTTCCTCCTTTCCTCATCAAGTATTTGGAGATTAATATCTTTTCCTCTGGGAAAGATCTTTTCTTAAACTGGCTGTTTTCAGCAAAATGCTAAATCCAAGACTTCTTTTCTTTGTATCATTGCTTGACTCTCCTGACTTACTGTTTGTGCACCCTTAATGGTTTTCCCCACTTCCAAAGTTGGTTAAGGGACAGCACAGAGACTTCTCTTGCAATAGGTGATCCCTTTTGGATGGAAAGGAGAGGTGGAAGTGGTCAGTTAAATATTCCCAACAATCTGTTAAGTGCATAGTATTGCTGTAACAACCTAAGGCTCCAGCATCTCAGAGCTTTTAAGAGTTTTAATATTGGAAGCAGTATTGGGACATATCCCCTTATCTTGAATCAATGCTGAAGGAACTCTGGGATTGCAGATTCTGCACAGCAGCACAGTTTCAGTATTAACAGCAGTGACATTAATGTTAAATCATTGTGCACAGAGCAATGGCTGGTGATCACTGTCCAACCTAACATGAACATCTTTAAACCAAGGTCTAGCTATTTTTGTGAAGAACTTGATAGAGACATTGCTTTTATTGAATATTTTAGTTTCCCCTATAATAACTCTGTTTGTCCCATGAGGTAGCCCCTGGGTTCTTGACCTGCCAGCTGTATATAGTAGGAAAAGGATCCCTGTTTGCACCAAAGCCTATCACAGATATTTCTTCCCAGGTGGTAGCCAGACCAGTTGGAGAGACTGGCTTCTTACTGTGTTCTGTAGGTAGAATCTGAGCAGCACAAGCAAGAACCCATTTAAAAATTACACAATAGTGAAAGGCACCCCAGAGTTTCCCTGTCTTTCTGCAGCTCTATGTGCTTTCCCTTCTGCACCTCATTCACCAGGAGGATGCTGAGGACAAAATGTCAGGGATGATGTATTGCACAGGAATGGGGGAGCCTGACCCCTCCCTCCACAAATACAAACATAGCCCTCCTCTCTCTTGTAGGGGACATTGCCAGGCAGAGGGGTGACATTTGAGCTGAGCTCACCTCCTTTGTTAGCTAGAAGGGTTGATCCCTTTCCTGATCATAAGATCCTGTGCCTTTTTCCTTGTTCTGGCATGTCCTGAAAAGCATACCCAGCAAAAATATAAAGGGAGTATTTACAGCCAGTTTAGTCATCAGGCTGGGTCTCTAGGGGAGCAGGACCTAGCAGAGGTCCTGCAGCAGAAGGAGTGATGGGTAGGACTGTCTTTCTTGGCAGCTTTGAGCTATTGCATCAGCTCAGCTGTCAAGTCTAACTTCTCCTTCAACCTTGCTAAAGATTGCAGACACAAAATGTATCAAATGAGTGGTGTTTACCTGCACTTTATGAGGAACTTTCCTTACTGTGTACCAGATGAGTTACAGGTGCTTAAAAATGCTCCAATAATATCTGTATTCACAAGATCAGGTAAACAGTCTTCACACATGCAGGGTTGAGAAAGAAGTAGGTTTTTTTTTCAGTGCTCCAATAATATTGCTGCTATCTGTAGCAAGAGATACATATGTTACATATATCCTGGTCCAGAATTTCCCCATTAGCTGTTACCTGCTTTGTTAGTTCTGCCCCATCTTTTTTTTTGTGTTTTAAGCACACTTGCCCTTATGCCTAGGCCATAAAGCACCAGTTTTTCAGCTTAATTGCAGATTTGGACTAGTATCAATAGATTAATTACATTTTTTGTATATATTAAGCTCAAGTACATGGATACCTTCACAGCTGGTCAAGAGTGCACTGCAGTGTTGGTTTGTGTTCTCTTGGTAGTGCTGGAAGTGGTTAGAATTAAACACTAGAGGTAGAGAGGTTACAGGCAAAGAAAAAAACCGTGGTGTGTACCATCAAATATTTCTGAACAGAGAATGTTTCTTGGTGAGTCAGAGGCTTTGAGGCCATGTTCCTTGTGTTAGGTGACTCTCGTTCCAGGGAGCTCTGGACTGTTTAAAGATCAGCTTAGAAAAGGTGCTTTGGTTAGGGTGACTCCAACATTATTCATGCATTTAAAAATAAATAGATTAAAACAAATAGCAGGTGCATTAGACAAGATGGAATGCATGTTCTTCTATCCATTGCAATAACTTGTTAGCATGAAAAAAAATGTTTTGATGACCTAGATTGGCTAAATACTTCATGATGAGCCAACAGCCATTAATAGGTTGTTGATAGAATATATTTTTCTCTTATGTGATTATGCAGTCTCTTTCACAGCATCATTGCTCATATCTTGTCTGTACATTGAGGTTCCCAGCATAGATCAGGGTTCTGTTGTACCAAGTATCACAAAAACAGATAAAAATAGTCAAGAACTTCAGCCTTGTGTTTCTAATGTAACTTTTCATGGTTCTGACAACCCCCAGTCCTGTGCTGAGTTTTCTACTCAGAGAATCGTAGAGTGGTTTGGAATGGAAGGGGCCTCAAAGATCACCTTGTTCCAACCCCCTTGCCAGGGACACTGTTCACTAGACCAGGTTGCTCAAAGCCCCAGCCAGCCTGGCCTTCAACACTTCCAGGGATGGGACATCCACAGCTTAACTGGACAACCTGTTCCAGGGCCTCACCACCCTCAGTAAAGAATTTCTTCCTAATATCTACACCTACCTCTCTTCAGCTTAAAGCCATTACCCCTTGTCCTATCTAGAGGCCCTTGTAAAGTGCCTTTCCTGCTCTGCTGTAGCCCCCTCTAGGTGCTGGAAGGTCTCCCTGTAGCCTTCTCCTCTCCAGGCTGAACCAGCCCAGCTCTCTCACCCTGTAATACTGATAGTAGCTGGAGTCTTTTGGAAGGAAGGAAGTCTGTTGGAGGGAGGCTGATACTTGTTTGGATGGGGTTAAGTGCATGGACCTGTTTCAGTCACATATTTAATGCTTCTTTGTGTCTGTGTTCGACTGTCAGGTAGTTCAGTGTGGGCAACTGAGCCACGGTTATTGCACCATTGCAAACAAATATTTCCAGACTTTCAAAATTAACTAGAGGGGTTCCAGCTCTTCAATCCAAAATCCATCAAATCTGTTTAACAAAAAAAAAAAAAGGTAGCTAGACAGTACTTTCGTGCAATTTTTCACCTTCTGTCTCGAATTAAAATATTTGGAGCTGTGGTGTCTGTTCTTAAATCCCTACCCCCACCAGTAATTTTGCTCATATGTTATCCATAAATCTTGTCTGTTTTAAATGTTCCAACTAATAGTTAGGCAAAACATTTAAGCATAATGCTATGATTATCAGAGTCCATTTTTGGCAGCCTGGGTGCTGTTTTTCTTAAGTAAGCACTGCAGTTTATCCTGATTAGAGATATGAAGGAATTATTCCTCTTCTTGGCGTTTTTTCTTGTTGTTGTTATTGGGTTTTTTTTGTTTGGTTGGTTTCTTAGTACAAGGATTTAGGGGTTCTGCATTCATTTTGCAGGAATATAATGTGTGATTTGGCTGGATCTTTGAAGTGGTAATATTATAAATCTTCCAATCACCATTGCCCAATCTGTTTTAGCATTCATGTGCCTAATTTCTGTTTGTAATCTGATTACTGGCTTGAGCTGCTCCGGCTTGCAGCCTATTGCTATGCATTTACTGTACTCCCTGGGACGCGATAGCCTGACAGCTCCAGTCCTGTGCTATGAAAAATCTCTACACGATATTGCTAAGACAGGCCTAAGGGCTGTGGCTGCTTGAGAATTAGCTGCTGTTGTAGTTTCTCTTTTCCGAATCCTTTGTTTGTGCAACCATGTTCAGAAATCCTTGGATCTCCAGCTATTTGGGAAATGTTAAATACTCTGAGGAGCAAGGTAAGATTTCCAAGCAGATAAAAGAAAAATGCAGTTTGTGTGTCTTTAATCTCTTGTATATATGTATGCATGTGTAAATATTGTTTGACTGACTCTCCTGCAGCTGCATTAGGTACTTTAGCAATCAGTATGCAGTTAGTCACCTAGGCTATTTTCTTATTTCCTAAAGGACACTTTTGAAAAATCCGATTAGATGGATCTTTTAATTAGCTTAGCATGCCACCGACTTAGGGCCTTTAAATATACTAAGTAACACTGGAAGGTTGCATCTACTTTTTCCTTTTAAAGTCTGCATTTTAAATTTCCTATGTATTAATTTATGAATAGTAGTTTTATCTAGTAATTTGCACCTAAGAGGGAGGGGAACTCGACTGAACAAATGGTTAAACTTGTGGACAAGTCTGATTTATCCTTCAGTAAATATACTCCTTAATTTTAAATAAAAATATTTAAAATTGCTTTAATATGATTATGAACATGTTTAGAATTCTTCAGTAAAAACCAGAGCAAAATGCTGTTGCAAATATTTTCCTTCTGTCTGTCAAGTACTGTGAGGCTAGTTTTTTTTTAATCTTTAAATTAACCGTTGAATAAGACTCTGCTAAACTGATGTTTCTTCTGTGGGGATATTTATTGTCTTTTGATGCAGAGTTGTTTTACTTTTCCTCCTGTGTTTGTATTTAAGACTTCCATATTGTGGTAAGTAAGTTTTATTGGACTTTAATCCCCCCCACATGGTGTTTAACTTGAACAGGAGGAAATACATAAAATATCAAAACTGTGTAGTGGAATTTAATTGTCTGCTAAGTTTTTCTGTGTTTGGGGTGTAGGGGAGGATTGGAACTCACCCCTGTGAAACACAGCAAAGTTTTAAGATGATTGTGGGGCATTATAGATGTGGTATGTATGGTTGTTGCTGGATGTGTTTAAGGGGTAGCAGGAGCCAAACCGGCTGATGTGCCCCTCTCAGCAGCCCTGCTCCCTCCCTGCTCCCAGGGAAGCACTGCAGCCTCCTTTCTTCCGTTCTCATATTCCCTCCCCACTTTTGGCTGGGGTAGGCGGAATTTCTCTGTGGTCTACTTGTGGTTTTCATGGTGGACAGCTGTTCCAGTGCCAAAAATTCTAGGATGGGTTGTATCCTGTTAGAACAGCTATAAATTTAAGATATGCCTGGTTCTGATTAGCTAAGCTGATAGTGAGCTGGGCTGTGGAAGTTAGTGCATAGTCCTCTCAAAGTAATGTAAATCTGGCCTTTTTAGAGGATCCATGTGGCTCGGAGTATTCTTTGTAATGTTGTAATGTAAAATAGAATTATTTATATACTATTCACACTGTTTTTCTTGTAATATTCCGTTTTGGTCTAACAAGATGTTTCTGTGTAATCTATGTACTTTATTCTCCATTTAATGGAAAGAGAAAATGAATGTTAACAAAAACAGGAAAAAGTTGCCTATTAAAGTTGAAGAATGCTATTAGCAAAGCTGCTTGAAATCTGCACTGACTTGTAGCAGATGCCTCAAAAATGCCTTTTTGCACATTTTAAACTTCTTTATCAAGTCGTTAAAATCATCTTTCTGTTACTTTTTTTTAACCTTTTTTAACCTTAACCTGTAGAGGTGGCAGAAGGAAATGGAAGAGGATAGTTTTGAAAGGCATAGACAAAATGTACATTCTCTGAATTAAGACCCATATTGTCAGCTATAATAAGTTTCATTAAACCCTTTCTGCAAAAATAAGAGACATTCTATCCAGCCTTAAAATATGGTGCATAAGCTAAAAAAATTTTTTTTTGCTCTTAGGTCTTCTTTGAAATAGTTAAATCTTAGCTCTGAGGATGAGTACAAGGAGTGCAGCTGCATTTGAATTATTCTAAAGTCTGGGTCTGTCTTTGAAAAATTAAATGATTGCTGTATCAGTGGCCAACTGTTTATTAATTTAGGATCTTGAGTAGCAGATTCAATACAGATGGGGACGGAAGGCAATTTTTCATTGGGAGTAAGCTGTCAGTAGCTCCATGTGTTTTTGCACAGCAGTCCCAGACCAGGAGCTGCTCCCTGGCTGCTCTAAGGTCTTGATTGCATCCTCAGTGAATGGAGTGGGAGGGTACTTGGAGCACTGGTACTTGCCACTGGTCATCATTTAGACCCTCAGATGATGCACTTGATGCAGAAATCAAAAACTTTAATCTGGGAGAGGGCAGGGAGGTTGCCCATTGCTTGTTATGGTTCACACAGTTTTGGGGACCTAGAAGCTTTGTAATACATACTTTTTGAACATAAGGCTGCATCTGACACAATTTTGCTCTCAGTGTAAACATGTGTTCCTCTGTGAAATGCATGTTGTAAGGCTACACAGAAAAAAAAAAAAGGAGCTTCCAAACGGTAGACAATCTTCAGAAATATTTCTGTCATGGATGGTGTAATACTGTTGCAGCAGATCCTCAGCTGGACATCTCTTGGCTTCTGCAGTGAATATGCAGTTTTTATAGTATTGCCAAGCTGCAGCCAAAAAGGCTTTTGCTGCTTGCAGCATTTCTCATTTGCAGAGTGCTTCATAAACATGTCCAGTGCCCATATTATAATGTGGGAAACATTGAGTTTAAATGATCACCCCAAGCTGCAGTGCTATACCACAAATATTAGGAGTTGAACATGGCAGTTCCATGAAGTGTTCATGCTTTTGATATGTCTGTACTCATTTTTGCTAGGCTTTGGTTTATCATCATCTTGGACATGCCAGCTGGTGCTCCTTTGATTAGAGAGAAGGACTCTGCACAGTCCTTTGCAGGGGAACAAGGCTGTGATTGGAAACTATAACCTAGTTTACCAAAGGTTTTCCATTTATTACAGCATATTCACAATGGTGTGGGTTTTTTTCTCTTTCACAGATTTTGCCAAAGGAAACTCAGTCAGATTTAAGCCTTCACGATTGCTCCTAAGGAAGAGAACATTAAGGTAAGGTCCAGTTTTTCTTGCCCAGTGAAGATGGCTGGTTGCAGTAGCTTTCTGTCACTGCTTTGAATCTGCATTTATTCTTTTGTCAGGAAAAGTCATTATTGGGCCTTTCACAGGACCAAGCTTTTGGTTAGAGCAGATGCTCTGAGCAAGCATTGAGAACACCAACTGCCTCCTAAATACTGTTAAATTTTATAGCTGACATTGCTAAGGGGAAAGTCCTACTCTGCATGGAGCCTCCTGCCATTGCAACACCCATCTTTCCTTGCATGACTTGGACAGAGCACAGACATGCAGAGTGAACCAGCCCAGAACCTGTCTGTAAAAGCAGGTGGCTGAAATGGGTGAATTAATTGTACATCCTTGCAGGGAGCAGTCTGGGGTAGAGAGAAGGAGGGGCACACTGCAGATGAACGGACAGGTGGTGGTGCATCCACTCAGGGCTGTGCTGCCTCCTTGTCTCCATCCTTAGGGCACAGTCCTGCAAGGCTGAGTAAGGGGATACAATTAAACAGTGAAGGGGGATGGCAGGTCACATTCCCTCTCTCTTTCCATCCTTTATCCAGCTTCTTTGGGTGTTCATGTTTGCGCTTGCTGGACTCATTCACAGTGGCACAGAGAGGAGGTCAGGAGCTGGGAACCTACTCTTACCCCACTCTTACCCCAGCTGCACTGGAACCCACCTGCCATAGGTGCCATAGGGGCACAGGCTCATGTTTGCAAGCTTCTTTTCAGTCAGTGCACACAGCTAAAGCACACCTGGTTCCTTGTCATGTTGTTTTATAGGTCCTGCAGAGAGATGGAGGGAGTAGGTGTGCAAGACACACCGTGCTATGAAAGCAGATAGGGGAAAGTAGCAATGAGAGTAGTAAAGAAGGACATGACTGTAAAATAGACCTTTTACATAAAAGTCCAGGGAAGGAAGTTCTCTTGAAGGTAGAGAAAGAGAAAAAAAGTGAACACCGAGCACCTGGCTGGCAGATATGCAAGTGGATTTTGTATTTCAATCATAAAATCTTGGTATATGCCATAGCTTTAATTGGGATGGCAGGTCAGTGTTACCAGTCGCATTTGGATCAAACTTCTGGTTGCTTTGGGCATGTAACTAGGTTAGTGGGACAGCTATTTAGAAACCATATGCTGCTGCAGCAGCAGCAGATGAGGTTTTCAGCCTGGAATCCCTGATGTACAGCATGCAGCTCACACTTACTTTGGAAGTTGCCAGAACTGTACAACCACTGAGACTGTCAAGTACTCTACTAATGCCACATTATACATCATTTTTAAACAAAAACTACTGAGATTGTGAAATATTGTTGACTGTGTTTTAACAGGAATCATCTGAATTCCTGAACACTGAAGAGTATAATGAATTTGTTGGGAACCTGAGGGCCACACACAAATCCTGTGTGAAACAAAGTGGTGGAACCTCATGCTGTTGATTGCATTTCATGAACCATGATCACAGGCTATATTTCAGGCAAGGAAAGGACAAGAAGTTCCTCTCGTTAAATCCAGATTTAAAAGGGACTTTAAGAAAGAATTCTTGAAAACTTTTTTTNTTTTTTTAATTTGGAGAAACCCTTGTATTCCGTAATTATTTTAATGATAAATGTGCCTAGCTCTTAAGTGTAGAAATTCATAGTGCTGCTGCTCAGAACCTGCACCTAAATTTATTGCATGAATAGTTGTAGATGTGGTATTTCTAGAAGAGGCTTTTGGAGGAGTTTGAAGGTAAAATATATTTGGCAATGCAGGTCTGACTGTCCGACTCTGCTTAAACAACTGAATTGGTGCTGCAACTGCTCCTCCAGCAGAGAAATTAATAAAGCAGGGAGAGGTCTGGAAAGATCTTTGAGGAAAAAGGGAAGTCTTGTTAAGGAATTACTTAGGAGTTTGTCTTTTAAAACACTTAAAA
>VZTN01033483.1:4746-36603 GCA_013400515.1 Erpornis zantholeuca | reverse complement strand
GTTTGTCTTTAAAACACTTAAAAGTGGTTATGAGTAGCCTCCTGTATTTTTTTTTTTTTTTGGTGCAGTCTGGAGTTGCCTTAACATCCTTCCAACTCAATTTAAATTCCTAATGAATGTTCTTATTGAACACTGTGACATGTCCTAAATATGCCTACTTTCATTTTTAGAACTAATTTGATTTATGTGTCTATAAATACTCAATTGTTTGGCTTGACTCTGTCATCTTCAGAGCAGTGCTGTCTCTGAATCCTCTGTGTGTGGGAAAGCAATGTAATTATACGTTGGATTAAAACATTTGTTTTTTCTCATGTGCAAACATTTAAAACAAGCANAGAGAACAAAAAAAAAAAAAAAAAGTGTCTGAAGAGATGAAACTCCTAAATTGTGGATAAAATAGTATATGACAATTGTTGCTCTTTAAAAAATAAATGGTAAAAGTTGATGGTCTGTCCAGAGGGAAATGGAAAATGAGGGCATAAGGGAAACTAAGAAGAGACTTTCACAAAGCAGATAACCTGTGATGCTGTGTAGTGCAGTGAGGGTTAAGCTTAGGAAGTTTGTGGTTATTTAAGGAATTTTAATGAAATCTGCCAGTGAGCAAAGGTTGCAAGCCACCCTCTGTACAAAGGAGGAGGGAGCTCACATACAGGAAGAACTGGATGACCTTGAGGAGTAATAGAAAAAGGATGTAATGTAATAATACTAAGTGCACAGTTGAGCATTGGGGGCTGATAAATTTTTCTGTCACTTGGAACTGATGAAAGCAAAGCCTCTGCGTATTAGTTTCTCATGCAGGATTGAGCAACCAGTATAGTGTATATGTAAAAAGGCACAAATGTGTTGTAGATCCCAGCACTCAGCTAGCTAGTCATATAATAATGCTTTCTCTATTAAAAAATCTTACTTTCATAAGATACTGCTAAGACCTGAGTCTGCAATCAATGCTACCTGATTCTGGTCACCATATACAAAAAAAGATTACTTAGGACTGGAATAAGTAGAGAACATTTTAACAGATAATCAAGGAGACTGAGCCTGTCTTGAGAAAGCTGGGTACATGTAGATAACCTCTGTTAAGAAAAGCAAGTAAAGTAGCTGACAACACTGGCAAGACAACAAATGGATGGAAACCCAGTGACAGACATTTAAACAGGATTTAAGGGAGCTCTGCCTCCAAAGTCCCTAGAACTCCCTGGAGGGAGGAGCAGGAGTGAATGTAACTAGTTTACATGCAATCCAATAATACAGTTGTTTTTAGAACCAGCAGGGTAGTGCCACTCCTGATTCCATGGTTTTACCCTTGGAAATTCATTTAGGAATTAGGCATAAGTGGTGGGTGTTCATGCACAGTTAATTAAAACAAGTATTTTGCTGTTTGAGTGAATGCTTTTCTGTACAAAATCCCTTGTTTAGGGAAACTTAAGATGCTGCACTGTCACAGGCATTATGAAAGGAAGTGGAGAGACTGCTAAATAAAGCCCAGGTATTCAAAAGTCATGAGCTGGATACTTCAGCTTTTGTCTTAAGTAATTAAGCTGATTTGGCAGAATATATTTGGGGTTGGTTTACAGCCTTTGGCCAATATTATTTACATTTTTGAAACTCATCCTCAGCTAAAAGGAGTAGAAACTGCATTCAAATGGGAACTGGATATCTCTCCATCCAGGGTTCTCCAGAAGCTCTGTCTGTAAGAAAATAACATATTGTGAGACTAGTAAGAATTACAAGTGTTGGCAGTGTGGGGTTAGGCATAGAAAAACTTCCAGTTAGCTGTCTGAGTCTCTGCCCAGTCTCAGATGACACATAGACCCATTTGCTTGTGGCTATTTTTTCATTGTGTTTTGATTTTTGTTTAGTTCAATTACAGTGTGTTTGCCCTGTAAGGATACACAGTTCTCTCTAATGGACAGCTCTTCATCTTCTATTTGCTATTTTCTGTACTGGCTAACACTGCTTTTCTTGGCAGTACCTGGAATAATTTCTCTAAGTGCAGTTGTTGGAGACAATTTGCAGCAGGTGGCATAGTGCCTGGTTTCTTCATTGTCATTTCAAGGGTTTTATTCTACCTTCAATATCTTAAAAAAGAATGTTATTCATAAATTATAAACATGGAAATACTTCTGAAAATATTATTAGTTAATATCTGTTAAAACTCTTTTCAATGAGAATTGTTCTTTGGAAATAGTGAGTACAGAATTCATACCCCTGAAAAAAACCAGCCATTTAAAATCTGTCCTAAGGAAGGATTTTCCAACAGTAAGACTGTGCATTTTTTCTTATCAGAATGACATTGAATCATATAGGATGTCACTACTGTGACAAAATGAAGAACCTGGGATCACTGTGAGGATTTGTGTCTGTTACACCTGTTTACACAGTTTACTAAAGGTTTTAAGACTGTTACAAGTTTTCCTATGCCCAGCTGGGATAGTCACAATGGCAGAATACAGTAATTTGTTCTCTATTTGTAATGATTGAAGAAAAGAAATCTTGCTTACAGGGAGGAACACTTACTCCAAAAGTCTCTGTAGACAATTAGTATCTACTTCAGACCATTATGACACCTACATTTTACAGTTAAAATTTGTATGTTTAAAGAAATATTTTGTTTCATCTAAAGGGGGCAGATTTCCTGTTTTGTAAAGACATGGTATAAAATTAAAGGATCTGATACTCCTATTAGCATATTATAAACCATGTAGGATCCAGAGAACAGTGCAATAACAACAAGTGGGTAGTCGTGCAGAAGGCTTCTAGGTGGAGTGTACATGCAGTACTGCATTTGATGATTTTTAGTATTTATGAAAAACCATCCAGTATAGATTATTTTAAATGTAATTGCTTAGTAGAGCATTTTGAAGGCAGTCTCCAGTCAGTAATTTAATGCAAAAATGTGTCAGAGTCAGTTCCAAACAAGTTTCAAATTATGTTAGGTTTGGCTTTCTGAGTTTCTTTGGGTTATTTCTTACCTCATTCTTATGGAAAATATTTTCTTTGGTATCTCTGTTAGACTGTCTTGCAGTAAATTGATTATGTCTTGGGTATATTTGATTTGTAGCAGAGACACCCACAGTTCTGTAAACCAGATGTTGCTTTCAGTTTTCAGAAGGAGTTCTCATTTGAAGATAAAGAAGAACTTGCGAACAGCACAAAGGATATTGATGCTAATCTCTTAGCAGTACTTCCGAAAGGTAGGTAAGGGAGACGTATTATGAGCACAAGTGGAAATTTAGCAGCAAGTGAAGTTTAGTCTATGCAAGTACAAGGCACAGTTGGAATCACTTAGGCACAGATGTTTTGTAAATGAGTTTTCCCTGTGAAGTATGCGGGAAGGATGGAACAGGATGAACCACACCGCTCTCTGACGAGACCTTGCTACATCCCTGCTTCATAAAGTTCAGCTTTGTTTACCTGGTTTCAATAGGTTACTAGTTGAAATTCAAAACTTCAGAGAGTTTCTCTGTACAGTCAGATTAATCCTGAGTTCAGAAGTACTGACTTGACTTGTTAAGAGTTACAGCTCTTTCCAGGCCCCTGTGGTGATTGGGTAGAGTCACTGTGTTTGCATGACCAAGTGTCTGCGCTTGAATTTTCATCTTGCATGCTAAAGGGCCTGCAGTACATATAGAGTTTAGTTTGGGGGGGAGTTAAGGTTTTTTTGTTCCAAACTTCTATCTTAGTTTGAATAATTTCTGAAGAAAACATCAGTTGCATCTTTATCATTTGACACAGTTGAGGTGGAGGCAAGAATTAATTGTCTTGAATTATTTAGAAAAAAATCACAATATGCTTGACCTTGAGTAAAGTGTCATCTGACTCAAGAACTATGTGCAACTGGCACAAAGATGTTCCCTTCATTCAAGGATGTTGTGGACCTCAGAACTTTGATTAAAATTGTGTGTGTTATGGTGATATTTACTCTTTTCAGGCAAGACACAAGGCTAAATGCACTAATCCCAATGTAAAGGAACTGGCTTGCTCTTTTAATGTCATTTGTGGCAGAATTCCTCTAGAAAGGAGCACTTCTTCCAGCATAACATTTAAGTGCTATTTAAGTGACATGCTCACTTTTAAATATAATCATTACAGATATTCAGAAAGAAACACTGTTGGCAAAAATGGAATAGAGTGATTTGCATTTGTACAATACAGACTTCTGAGAGCACCAGACAGTAAAATCCATAGTTCCTCATTATTCCTTATATTTATCCTTACAATCATGTGGCCAGCAAGTTAATTGAGCGTTCTGTAAGTTGCTTCTAAGTAAACTAATTTCTATTCCAGGGTGTTTCTATTTTATAAAAAAAATATTCTCATAATAAAGGCATCATATTTGGTGTGTACCAGACCTAAGAAACAGCAGTGGGAGCATTTGGTTGCATTTTGATGGGACTACTTAAGTCCAGAGCTTTTTGAAAATCCAGGTTATTTGTCCTTTCTAGAGTCTGATTTTGATCCAGATATGCACATGTTGAGAAATTAAAGGAATATGTTTGCTTTTCAACTGATACAGACTGAACTGAGGCCTGCAGTTGGGCATTGAACATGTCAATAAAAGTTGCTGGCATAGACAGAAGATAAATGCTTCTCCAGCCTAGTTTTAAGACCAGCACCTTTCCAGTTGTGGAGAGGAGGAAGTAGGAATGAGGCTGGTAGACTTTGCTATTGTGTTAATTTGCCTCAAAATGAAAATGTATGTACCTGTGTTGCAATGGTTATTTACCATCTCTGAGAAATTACTCCTCTGGCAGGTAACCTTTTGATCCTGCCTATCCAGGCTTCACAAATGTATGTGCTCCCCCTCTATTATGAATTTTGAAAGGCTTAATTGAGTTTTTACAGCCTCTGTATTGTAAAAAGAAAACTGCTGGCACATAGCTACAACTTTATTCACATATCCCCTGTGCAGCTGTCAAAGAAGGCTTTCAGCATTAACATGTTTATATTCTGTAGCACGTTTCTGAAAGATTTCAGTAAATATATATTTGTGTAAGAAATATTTCACCTTAATTTAAGGAATTTTTAAAATACAAGGTGCGCTTCAAAAGTACATTTTGGTTTTCATTCTGGGAGAAAACAGGGAACAATACTGTTTTGCCTAAATAATGGTATTTTAAAGGAAATTTTCTTTTGAAGGTCTACATTTACCAAAATTAAGATGCCTCTTGTCAGTTTACCTAAGAGGGTATCCTATCATAGCATCCTGCTCAACATCCTAAAATAAAGCCTCAAGTTCAGAGCTGTTTCTGAACTGTGGCTGTTCTTCCTCTTGCCCTTAACTGACCAGAGGTGCTTACAAAGTGTGTTGCCATGAAGTAATCTAGATAAGGAGCTTTTACTGTGAAATTAATTACTTTAAGCTCCTTAGTCTTTTCTTGTGTGCTGAATCAGATTTTTGTGCTACCTTTTAGGTAGAAGTGTTGGTATTCTTTAGCGCTCCCATGGTGTTTGTGATGGTCGCATGGGAAAGCATCCTGTGAGCTGATGGGAATTGGCACCAGTATATTCAAATTGCAAACTAAAAAGGAGAAACCTGGTCACACCTGGTCCTTGCAAGAGCCAAACAGTGTCCTTGAGAGTGAAGTGTTTCCAACTGGTTTTCATGTTTTGAAGTAAAATATTTCATTCGTCAAAAAGAAACCACGAGGGTAGAAGACTTCCTGCATTTTATCTTCTTTTGGCTTTGCTTTTTTTGTGCTTCTTTTCCCCACCTCACCAAAAGAAGAATATTGCTGGAACTGCTTTCACAAAAAAACTCTGCAGATGTTGGCCAACCTAGCTGAAATTACTTCTGTAATCTCAGTCTTGGAAAAAGTATAAGGCAGCATAGAGTAGTCCCATGCTATTTTTGTGCCATGTTGTTTGGGAAGGTGTTGGAGACATTTTTTGTGAGACCAGTGCTCTTTTTAGGACTGCAAAGTGGTAGTAGAATCTCTGGAACTTCAGCTAGCATGTATCAAGAGAGTGTTGAGCTAATGCTTTTTGAGTTCTTTGGATGTTCCACATTTCTTGTATGTGGACAACTTATAGTCAAGTTTCCTCTTCTGGGGGTGGGGGGAAAGAAGACTTCTGCTAATAAACGAAGCTATGCTTTAGAGCTTTACTAATGCCATGTAAAATAACTGTTTTGCAAACTCTGAGGTCTGGAGGCCTTTGACTTGTCTGAAGACATAGGATTATTGGGGGTTTTTTTGACAATGTTAGGTATACATAGCCAACAGATGGAACAGAAAAACTCTAATAGCTAGTGGAACATAATTAAAGAGAAGTGGATTTGGGGAAGCAGGAGCAAAGTGGTAATGAGAAATCATTTCCTTTGGTGTGGATCCAAAATGAAGGCTGATTTCAAATGGGTAAGTTCTCTGTTTTTTACAGTTCCACTGCTAGCACAGCTTGAGTAGACAGGGCAACAGTGGCAACTGCTGATGCATTGAGAGAAAAGTCTGTGAAAACACAATGTAAGGGCTCATCTTTGCTTTGGTGTTGGTCCAGGATCAGAATGTGTTCATTCTTGCTGATCCCACACACTTTATCTGTAGTCCTACTTTCAGGCTTTCCAGCAGGTAAGGGTGATATGACAGTCAATGTCAATAATATCTGTGAGGTATGAGCACTGGTATTGAGTACAGCAAACTTCCCGGATGAGTCAGCTGAGCTGGAACCCTGACCAAGCCATGCATGTTAAGTTCTTGCAGGAGAGGGAAGGGAGGAAAGGTTCATCTGACCTTTAAAAGGGTGGTGTTTCAACATTGTTTATCTTCTAAGTATCTAGAGCAATGAAGCCTGGTAACAAGAGAGAAAAGCTGATAGGTTTAGCTCTGCAGTGGAACCACATCTACTAGACACTCCTGACTCATCAGGTGTTTCTGATGGCAATCCCTGGCCCATTTACCAGGCATAGACTTTAGCTTGCTTTAACTTTTGATCCCTGGGTCAACAGGGTTAGAGCCCCAGAGGTGCACTGGCTCAGAATAGTGTGCACAGCTTTCAGCACCACACATTTGCCAAGGCAGCAGTACAGGGGCTGCGTGGATGTGCATGTCTGTGTGTTAGGCACACCCCACCCCAGTCCACTGCCTCCCTTGACAGCCTGGATGGTTTCTCTTTGTGGTGGTAAGGAGTCACACTGCACTTGTTTGTGTAGCACTCGCTGCTCTGGTGTGGTTTGCACGTGCACATATGTGTGTATATGTAGGGATTTCTTCATCCATTGTGCCTCCTCCTCGTTCACTACTGTTTTGTGGCAGCTATCTGCTAGCACTTAAACACCAGCAAAGAGTTCAGGGGAAGAGAAGGAAAGTATCCCCTTTTAATACTAAAAGGGAAAGTTAGCAAAGTAGAAAATGATTAACCAATATCATGATGGTGCAGGACTCAGCAATGAGTCACTGGCATTATTGGGATTTGATCAATACAAGGGTGTGGAGGAAAGAAAGGAATAGGCGACACTGCTTCTCTTTAAACATAGTCCCTGACCTTTGATTAGACAGGGTAAGCATAATTTCCACACTGCCTGGTTTTGAAATGGGTTACTAGAGTATGTAGGCTTGACCTCAGCTAATCAAAATACAACTTGTCCAGTATATACTAGATCTTGAAAACTAGGATGGCATAGCAGATTTGGGATTAGCCAGGAAGTACATGGAGGGGAGGACTATTTGGTGGTCACAGCTATGTTCCTAATGCACTTTTGACAGCCCAGCCTTAATAAACTGGGAAAACAAGAGGAAAATGCTCATTTCCTGACAAAAGCTATTTCACACCTCTGAACTTTATTTGACTGTTCCTTCTTATTCTAAGGCATTTTAGCAAGTTTCTGAAACTTATTATCTTATAAACTACATAATTTTTTTGTTGTTTCAGTTTCAGAATTAAGAAAACTCTTTGAACCAAACAACCGAGATTTTTTGGAAATGAAAAGGTAAAAGAAAAATGTCTTTGTGAAACAAAACACACAGCTTGTTTTGTTACCTCCTCATAGAATCTGTCCCCTCGAATCTCCAAGATGCCTGTTTTCATATTTTTCACATATTTTTCAGAAAAGAAAGAATAGCTAGGCGCTTAGAGGGAATTGAAAATGATACACAACCTATGCTTCTACAAAACTGCCCAGGATCAGTCACACACCGTTTGCTAGAGGAAGATACCCCAAGATACATGCGTGCAACTGACCCATACAGCCCCCACCTAGGTAAGTGGCACATGTCAGTCAGTCCTGCACTGGTTAATTCCTTCAGGTTTGCTACACTAATGAGTTATGCAGTACCTGGAGAAGCCTTCTACAGAAGAGCTGTGCCAGGTTGTTCGTTCTTTTTTAATTTGCCTTTTAAGTTTCCAGTTGTCTTACTTGGAAAAGTTGATTAGTCTTACTGCCTGAAAATAGCTATTTGATTTGAGAACTGTTACTTATTAAAGAATTATTACTAATACATATTTCTTAGTTGTTTGTATGTGCTTTTGGAGACAAAACTGCAAAAATATAATGTGTCTGTGCAGTCACTTTGATTTGTAAGAAAATGGGAAGCTTTTGGTTTGCTCACTTTGAGTGGTGGGTGGGGTACTTGGAGTTTTGGGAAGGACTTGCTCTTATATGTTGTACTTTTGACAGGAAGATCAAATGAAGAGGAGGAAACTTCAGATTCTTCTGTAGAGAAACAACCCAGATCTTCCAGATACCGAGCAGAAATCACAGGAGGTAATACAGAGCCCTTGTACAGTACAGCAAACATGGATGTCCAGGAACTGGAGTCAAAAGCAGAGAGAATAGCTAGGTACAAGGCAGAGAGGCGGCGCCAGCTGGCAGAAAAGTATGGATTATCTCTTGATTCTGATTTGGATTCTGACTACTCATCCAGATACACACGGGCAAGGAAAGATCCCGACAGTGTGGAAAGAAAGGGAGTGAAAAGCGAAAGGCAAGATGATGAAAACAAGGACTATGGCACCCTCTATTTGTCCAGGACTGAGACAAAGGCATCGAAGAGTGTGATTTCTGATTCCAAAGAGTACTCCAGCCACGAAGATAAAGAAGACCTCTCAAATGAAAAGAGTGTTAGAAAAGCCGATGATGACAGTGCCATTAGACAGGCTTCTGACCCTTCAGCAACCTTGGATAGTTCTGTCTCCCTTTCACTCTCTGGACGAGAATCTTCCTGCTATAACGAAGTGCCAATATCACCAAAGCAAACCCCCCGAGAGTCCCTCCCTTCACCAAAGCGGGCAGCCTCACCGACCCACTTGCAGAATGACCAGCCCTTGCACAGTAACAGCAGACAGAGGTAAGCATGGTTTTTCATTTTGTTTTGCTGTAGATTCCTCTATCTTAATCAACTTCTGTATCAATGTCTACAGTATTAATGAGAATGTATTTATTACCCTTGAAGAATGTATTTAGTTGCTTTGGATGTCTCGGGCTGGATTAGTTGGGTTTATTATATCACAATGTGTTTCTGATACAAGGAAGTGGGTATATATTTCTTTAATTAGCTGTGTCCTTGGTTTCACTTTATATTTATAGAATTTTTCCTAAAATTAGGCCCTTTATGGGGAGGACACAAACTAGAAATGGAAGTAGTTATGGTTCTAAATCTACTTGGGTTTTTTGGTTTTTTTAATAACCTGTTAGAGCAAGTCTTTAACTTTTTTTCTTCTATATCTTGCAATTGTTTGCTGGGAGCTTCCAAGTAGAGGCAAGCTGTTTCTCAGTGAAGATTTGAATGTCTTTATGATTGCTTCTGCAAAATAAAACAGTTTTCAGACTTAAAAGCTGAAGAGTGTCTTGGGTCAGTTGAAATAATATTTGATTTGTTTTCCTGATGTGAAAGTGTAAAAACCCTTTTGAACTGTGCTAGTCAATTTTTCAGATAGTATCAGGCATCATATATATGCATGAAGGGGCAGAGGAGAGAGTTAAAATTCCATGCTGATATGCATCAGATTTGACAAATTTACTACAGTAATAGGGTAAACAGATTCTTCCAAAAGGGAAAAAAAAATAGCTTTCACTATTTTCTTTATAATTTCACAGTGTGGTATAGAAACACTGTCAAATTCTTGTAGTGACTGAAAACAATGCATGATGAAGAATTTTTTGAAGTATGATTTTCTCTAAGTGTGAGTCATTAATTTCTTGGTAAATGGATAGATAGAAAATAATAACTGTAAAAAAGTAAATTAAATGTAGCAACTAAAATTATGTAAATGATAACTTAATTTTAAACATATCTGCATAATGCTGAGCAGTGTTGACTGTTTTTCAGAAAGTGAGGTAACTAGTATAAACTCAAGCATTTACACATTCAGTAGAGCACAAGAGCTCTCAATTCCCAGGTGTGAGAAATGAGGAAAAGAAGGAAAGACACCAACATGAATTATTAAAGAAGTAAATGCACAGTCAGTAAGCAGAGACAGGTGTTTTGGGAAGAATATAGGGACACTGCCCAGTTGTGTAGAGATGAGGTTAGGAAGGCCAAGGTAAAGCTGGAGCTGAACTTGGCAAGGGATGCAAAGCATAGCAAGGACTTCTGCTGGTACATTAGCTGGAAATGGAAGGTCAGAGCAAAACTGATAACAATGGACAAGGAGAAAGCTCAGCTACTTTTTGCCTCAGTCTTCAGTGGCAACCTCTCTTTCCACACCTCATGAGTGAGTGGCCAGCAGGTTGGTGACTGGGGAAGCAAAGTCCCTCCCACTATAAGAAAAGATCATGTTAGTGACTGTCTGAGGGAACTGAACAAAAGTGAGTCTGTAGGATCTGATTAGATTTATCCCAAAGTCCTGAGGGAACTGGCTGATATATCTCCATGATATCTGAGCAGGCAGGTGAAGTCCCAAGTGACTGGAAAAAGGGAAACATTGCACCCATCTTTAAAAACAGTAGAAAGGAGGATACTGGAAACTACTGCCCTGTCAGCATCACCTCTGTGTCTGGGGAGATCTTGGAACAGATCCTCTCAGAAGCTGTGCTGAGGCACATGGAGGACAGGGAGGTGATTCGAGACAGCCAGCACGGCTTCACCAAGGCAAGTCATACCTGACCCACCTGGTGGCCTTCTGTGGCTGAGTGAATACATCACTGGACAAGGGAAAGGCTGCAGATGTCTCTGTCCATGCTCCTGCAGGGCCTTCTACACAGTTCCCCACAACATCCTTCTCTCTAAATTGAAGAGATATGGATAGACTGTTTGGTAGATGAGGAATTGGTTGGACAGTTGCATCCCAGGAGCAGTGGCTAACAGCTCAGGGTCCTGATGGACATCAGTGACAAGTGGTCACTGACCCCCTTAAGGGTCTGTATGGGGACCAGGGTTATTTAATGTCTTCCTCAATGACCTAAAGGGGTTGAGTGCACCCTTAGCAGCTTTGCAGATGACACCAAGCTGTGTGCAGCGGTAGACACTCCTGAAGGATGGGATGTCATCCAGAGGGACGTGGGCAAGCTCGAGAAGTGGGCTTATGGGGGTCTCATGAGGGGTTTGGTAAGTGCAAAGTCCTGCACCTGGGCTGGGGCAAGCCCCAGTGCCAGTTTGGGCTGGGGGTTGAAGGGATTGAGAGCAGCTCTGCCGAGAAGAACTTCGGGGAACTGGTGGATGAGAGGCTGGACCTGTGTGCATCTGCAGCCCAAAAAGCCAAGTGTGTCCTAGGCCACATCAAAAGGATCATGTCAGCAGGACAAGAGAGGTGATTCTGCTCTCTCTGCTCTCATGAGATCCCACCTGGAATACTGCATGTGTAGCTCTGTAATCCTCAGCACAAGAAAGATACGGACTATTGGAGCAAGTCCAGAGGAGAGCCACGAAAATAATCATGGAGCACCTCTCCTGTGAGGAAAAGCTGAGAGAGTAGGGGTTGTTCACCTTGGAAAAGAGAAGGCTCCAGGGAGACCTGATTTCAGCCTTTCAGTGCTGCAGAAGGTGATTGTAAGATTGGGACAGACTTTTTAATAGGGACATTCCTCCTTTCCAATAGGACAAGGAGGAATGGTTTTAAAGTAAAAGAGGGTAGATTGATACAAGATATAAGGAAGAAATTTTTTACAAGAAGGATGGTAAAACACTGGTGTAGGTTGTCCAGAGAGGAGGTAGAAGCCCCATCCCTGAAAGCATCAAGGGTGATGTTGGATGAGACTCTGAGCAACCAGGTGTAGGTGAAGATGCCCCTGTTCATTGCAGGGGGATTGGAGTAAATAACCTTTAAAGGTCCCATCCAACTGAGACTATTCTGTGATTCTGTGAATAAGTAGTAACATAATACAAATTGCTGACTGCGTTATCTCTAATTTCATACATTTTCTGGATGAGGCTTAGGTTAATATTTGCATAAAACAAATTTCCCATAATTGCTGTCTATCTTTCGAAGGAAACCATCTGCACCCACCAAGATGTGGTCTAGTACTTTAAGCTAAGAGCTTAAATTTAGGATTTGGTCTCTTGTTTGGATACACATGTAGGCAGTAAGTGGTATTTTAAAGGCCAAGTTGCCAAGAGCCCATTCTTTAATAGCCCTGACACCTTCAGTGACAGTGTGTGCTCACTGGGATGGTATTCAGAGATGTAAGAATAACCTCTCTGAAACTCTTGCCCCTGATCTTGAGTGGTAAAGAAGTTGTTGTGTCCATGCAGTCCATTTAAAGTTACTTTGTGGTGGTCTCCTGTAAGGCTATTTAGAAATAAAGGCTCACTCCACTTTTTGAGGTGACTGCTGTTCTGATGTCAGTCCCACATTATATACAGGCTACAAAATTGGTTTTGTTAAATTTAAATTTCCTAAGTTTAAATTGGAAAACAAATTGCAACTTGCTTTGGAATATATGTGAAAGCTTTTGTGCCTTCAGTACTAAGAAGATTTAATAATTAATTCAGTTGCCCATCACTGAGAAGGTATCGTTTGACATTGCCTGCATTTGGCTCCTGAAATGGCTGATTAAATTCAAAACATGGCTTGCGTTCTTCTGATTGCACTCCTCAAAGCATGAATGATCAAGTACAAATAATTGCGGCTTGGGCCATGCCCACTATAAAAATGTGCCAAAGTACACATTAAGAGAGAAGGAAGTTCCCATGCTTCAAAGCAATTCCAGCTAGCAGCTTCTGGTCAGCTTCTGTGAAAGGGCTTTGGCTCTGATTTGATCAGTTCCATTAGGGATTCAAAATCATTTGGAAAAACAGAAGGCATTTCAGCCATTGGTGTTTGTCGTTGTTCTACGGTAGATTTGGATTCCATGACAATGGTAGGTGAGTTCTCAAATCCGAACTTACTTGCATCAAATACACCTTTATCTTCAGAACAGCTGTTGATTTGACCTTTTTCAACTATTTTTCTTAAAAGATTAGCTAAGAAAAATTGAAGTATGTGACCTGGAGCTTAATTTGATTCTTTTGCAATGGAAAGAGCTCTTTCAGATGTAGCTAGCAGTAGTGGAAAGCATCCTGGATGATGCTTGTCACCTCCAGGGAGTGAGTTTGTAAATGTTAATGTGGCAGGACAGCCTGTGCTTGCGAGGTTGATGTGTTCTACCATTGCTGGGGGACTGTAGGTGAAGGTGAACATTAGAAAAGTACTTGAGAAACTGGATGTAGGAAATCTGCAAACACCCTTTCCTGCAGTGCTGCAGGGCCTTTAAAAGCTCTTCTTTATTTTTATACTTTCAAGTCCAAAATGTAAACAGGGTGAAGTCAAAGCAAGATTAAATTAGGGGTCACTTTGTTTCTTAAGTTTTTCCTTTGCCAAGTCACCCAGTGACACAGTGTGTTTGATTTGTGCTAACCAGGTGGGCGTTTCTGAAGCTTTGTAGTACAAGGTTACAAGAGGAGAGAGGGATTCCAGATGCTCCTGAGAATTTCTGGGGAAGCATGATGTAGCCATGTGAATTTTTCACTTCATGAAATTCCAATTACTGCTTTGTTTTGGTGTTGCAGCAGCCTTTACCACCTCAAATCACAAATTAAAGGAATGGTTTTAACAACTTTTTCAGATGTCCTTACACAAACTGACCTGCAGTGGCAAATGCAAAAATAAGGTTGTATAGTTGCTTTCACTTCCCAGTTTTTGGACAGTATCCACTTGTAAAGTTACCTCTGCAGAATCTTTAATATTTAGAATACTTTGTACATGTTTGTGGGATTATATAATAGTTTCTGTCACGCTTTATCACCTTTGAATTCAATTAGTATGCATTGCTTTTGTTTTCTAGAACAGTCCAATTGAGTGATCAGAAGTAAAAAAGCGGTGGGGAGGGGAGATTGGGAGAAATAATGGGAGCATGTGTTGAGATCTCAGAAATTTCCTGAAGTTCTGTTTTCTGTAGTAGTGCAGGGAAAGCAAAACCTGAGTGGTTTCTTCAGAAAGATTCGGAAGGGGACACACCTTCACTTATCAGCTGGCCCTCCAGGTATCATAAAACATAGCTGTGTGGCTAACAATCAGACTACAAACCTCCCCTTTCTTTCCCTTTACTATCTTCATTTAACACTTGCCCTTAATTTCCCTTTAACAGCAGCAAGTAAGGAGTGGGGTTTTTTGTGGATAAACAGCTGCTGAAACTTTTCTGAAGCATCTGCTTTTATTCTAACCAACAACCAGTTGGTATTTTGATGAAGAAGTACAAATGCCCCAAGCTTCTTCCACAGCTACTATCATTCTGCCTTCCACTAGATTTTATAACTTCTTATTTTATCTCATTTTGTGCTCTGCAAACCAGCATATTTTTAGGCTGTGCACCATTCCATTTTAGCATTCCCTACAATTAACTCCTTGATTTCCCATGGAGATGGTGCAAGAGAAGTAAAAAAATAATTACATGGAAAAGTAAAACAAAATCTTGATCAGAGCTACAGGCAGCTGCTTACTCCTGGTTTGGTAACACATACAGTGAACCCACCATGAAGAGCTTTGCAGGAAGACTCTTTTTCATGTTCGTGATGAAAATAATTCTTATAACCCAGTACTAATATCAGTGTGGATGTTCTGGAGAGTGCTTTTACATGTAGTTCAAATACTTCTTCAGACTTAACATACTTAATGTGCTTAAGCAACTTTGAGAAGTTTCCTTGATAAGCGCATAAATCTTCAGATGTAAGAAGCACCAAAATATTAGAAAGCTTGGTGTTTCAAATAACTTTGGATATCCTGAATTTTTCTCTCAGATAAGTTGCCTTTTTTCCCCCAAATCTTACGTTGGTTTTTTTTTCCTAATTTTGTGAACTCCAAAACGTCTGTTGGTAGCAAGCCTGGAATTGTACATACTTGGAGCTGGATTATTTACTCTCAAACAGAGAGCTAGTTTCCTAGCTTGAGTCTCTCTCTTTCCTCAGAATAAAATGATTTTTTTACACCCATTTTGGAGGGGAGGCAGTACAGGGCTTTCACTTCTAATCCTGTGTGCGTTGTGTACAGACACTCGCCCTGTAAGCTGTCTGAGCCTCGGTGAGGCTGTAAAAGTGCTGGAGAGCTTTACCTGCAGTGATAGCCCCAGAGCAAAGGCTGCCCCTGCCTGCACGTGCTTGCCTCCCCCTGTGCTGCCGTGTGTTCAATTTAGAAAGGTGAAATAAGAGTCTTTTTTGCATGGGTGTTGCACAAGTCCAGAGGTGTTTCTGGGAAACACACTGAAGTAAGGTAATTTTTGGGAACATTTCTGCAAGTTTTGCATGGTAGAATGTAATGAAACATTTTAAAACAGAACACCCATTTTGGGTTTTAAATGCCTTTTTCCCTGCAAGCTCTCTGAAGAGCAACAGCCATGCCATAGTTTCACTTTTGGGTTTAGCACTTGCACTTTCACCATTTTTTCTCACTTACTGAAACAGGTTATGCTACATATGACATTTCATATGTCTTAAATGATACACAAAAACAGAAGTAAACCAGAATGGCAAAATATCTGATGGGCTAGGTGGAGATAACATGTTTTTTCATTCCTTTCCCCAATTCAACAACATCTTGGTATGACATAAGCTTCCCATTGTTTAATCATCTTCAAATATCTGACTGCTTACACAACTGCCAGTAGAATTTGCAATTTCAGGCTGAACCCAACACTCTGATAATATAAAAAGCAGGTTTGATCATCTTGTGTGTTTGAGACTATGGGTATGTGCTGTTTGGCAAACGCAGTTGGCGATTTCATGAGAACATGCTGTATGTTCTCAGAGCTTGCCCTGTTACCTTCTCAGGAGTCATGCATGTCCAAGGGCCTGTGAATCACTTGACTATTTTTGAGCAGTGTTACTGCTAAGACTCGGGGGGAGGAAGGGGTTGCATCATAAGACTGCTTTCTTTTATGTATTGTTTTTTTATTTTACTATAATGTTGCTGTCTGTACCCACAGTAGGTGTCTGTGTTCCTTTCCAGATTGGGTATTGCTGTTCACAGCTTTAATCCTTTTTCTTTCTTAAAGAGTAAAAGTTAGAGAGAAATTGGTGAAAGAGGAAAGTGCTCGTGGAAGCCCCGAACTTGTCACAGACACAGTATCTCAGAGAAAATCCCATCCAGTGCCAGCCCACTACATGCCTCTTCAGACAGAAACGTCTGCCTTTGATAGGGTTATAAATCAGCCTGTCAGTTCCGTCCGCCAACCAATCCATGGCTATATTCAGCCTGCTGGTATTGCTCACACAGCTCAGCTGATGGCAGCAGAAGAACCAGCAAACACCCCTGCTGGCAGCCTCCTCCCACCAGACAGTGTTAGCCTCGTAACAAAACCCTCACCAGCCACTGCATCAGAGAGTGAAAAGAAAGAAGCACCCGGTTATGGAGCAAAAGCTGGTGAAGAAGATTCCTTGGAGGGTGAACAGGCTTCCAAAGGCAGAAGACCAATTCTGCCATCCGAGATTCGCAAGCAAGGGAAGAACCATGAAGGCCTCTTTGGAGGAGGAGAATTGGAGACCCCTGTGGGGAGTTCCTCCCTTGCAAGCAAGCCGAAAGTTAACTCTGAAGTTCAGAGAGAGCTGGAATGCAATAAGAGGCAGGCCCCTGAGCAGCAGTTTAAGACCCCTGAGAACATAGAAAGGAGTGAAGCTGTTATGTACATACAGAGCGGATCTGTATTGCAGCCTGACAAGGCAAAGGCTCCTGTTTGGAAAGTGTCAACAACAAAGCATAAGGTCCTGACTCGCTCCATGTCTGACTATACTGTGACTTCTAAGCTAGAAGCTTCTAAAAGTAAGGAGAGCATGGAAGCAAATCCACCAAACGGTGAGATTGGCATGGTTGACACAAAAGTCTCTGTTGCCCAGCTCCGTAATGTTTTTCTGGAGACTGCTAATGCCAACAAGAAAACAGAACTGTAGGTGACATTTCACTCATATTTTCGTGTGAAACTTGCACGTCCTTGGCAAAATTACACCCACTCGACAGCAGTTGTTGTTCGGCACTTAAAGCACACAGCTTAGCTCTCACCAGTGTGTACTGGAGGCTGAGGTGGTTTGAGTCCTGCTTCTGTGCTTCTGCTTGCTAGAGCGAGTTGTGGTGTGGGGTAGCTGGAATGTCTGCGCATGGTACCGGAGGAGCATGCAGAGTGGTCTCTGGGGAGTTGTGGAGATGCTTACATCTGTGCTTTACTTCTCTCTCCTATTTTCTTTCCTATGCACTCTCTATCGTGCGATTTGAAAGTGAATCTCGGTTTGAGATGTCAACAGCAGGTAGTACTGTGTCTGCCAATGGGGACCGTGAAAGAGGGCCACGAAAGGCCAGGCGCTATTTTACTCCTGGTGAAAATAGAAAGACTTCTGAGAGATTTAAAACTCAACCTATAACATCAGCAGAACGAAAGGAGACAGATAGGTAGGCACGTATGTAGCTCTGTGTAGCATTCTGGTGCAGGTAGATGCTAACAAACTTGTGAAAAGATTTGTTCATATATTAGAATAAACATTTTGGAAAGTTATTTTTTCTCTTTAAAAACAATCAAGTGTTCATTATAGCTTCTTATAAAATGAAACCCAAAACACGCTGCAACAAAACCAATTTGTTGCAAATTCCTCCCATTTGAAATAGTGAACAGTGAATCATCATAAAGTACAGTAGCTGTCTGGTTCTAATGTTAAATGCTTTTGATTTTATATAAAGGGTATCCTTTCCTTTCCTTTATCATTTACTCTCTTTGTAAACCACCAGATACCTATTTTATGTTAAAAGAGCTGGCAGCAAATCTTAGACTTTTATTTTCGACAAGATGAACTAGAAATAATTTTCCTTTACTGTATTTAAGTTTGGCTGCAATTGCTTGCCTTTATGCTTTGTTAAAGGATGTTCCCAAGTGGGCACTGCTGAAACTTGAAAAACAAATAAATTCTCCCACTCCTAAGACTTTGAGGTCCTCCTACTTCAGACCGAATTTAAATTTCATTTTTGATGTCTTGTTTCCAGCTAACTTTTTTCTGTTTGATAATTTCTCACTAGGTCAATTTTGTGTGCAGAAATACCAACTGCTGACGGTATGTTACTCTACTGCTTTCTAGGGAAGAAAAGGGATCTAATGTGATCTATTTTGTTTTAACCGAAGAGCTGTTTGATAATGCAAACAAAATCAATCTTTACCTATCTTTAACTATGATATAGTTGAAGAACCCCTTTTCCTTGGGCCATGTCTACTACAGACTTGATTTCAAACTCATTTAAGTCCAAAAGTCTGTCTGCAGATACCAAATGGAAGTCAAGTGGAGAATGACTTGAAACTTTTCAATATAGTTGGGGTTGGGTTTTATCCTAATTTAGACAGTAAAGAAACTAGGTTTTGGGGAAAAAAGTTAATCATTGGTCAATTTTAATCGCTGGTCTTATAATTTAAAAAAAGCCTTTAGTGTAATGTGAAACTGATGTTGCTAACTTGTTTTTTGGCTAAAGAAGTTGAAAAATTGATAAATTACAGAATTCAGTCTGCCATCCTGCTTCTCTTTCCCTCTTGTCACCATTGGCAAGTCTGGCACAAATTAAGTAGGTAATCTCATGAGTAGCTATATTTAGATTTAATGTCTTATGCTATTTGAAAGCTGATATTCCTTGCAGCTCTGAGATGCTGGCTCTTGGATCTGGAGGATGCTGATTTCAGCTCCTGAGAATACCAATTCAGCCTCTGAGAAATGGGGATGCAAGGTGGTAATCAGAATGGCCAGCTAGTAGAAAATAGATGTTAAATACTGTTCATTGTCCCTTAGGGCAGTATATATTTTCTTAGTCCATGTGTTTTCATAGACTGATGCAATAAGTTTGATTATTCATAAAATGTTGTTTAGATAGCTTGAAAGGACTTGAACTGTCCTGAAGACAAGTCTTTTGTTCGCCAGTCATGTCAAGAATTTTCATTTGATGCAATACTTGTAAAAACAATTCAAGTTTACACAGCTGGGTTCACAATAAGTTTTGTGAGAAACAGCCAGCTTATTTGCTGATTTGTAATCATTCATTTAAAAAAAACATTACTCTTAATATGAGCTTGATTCATTATGTTCAGCGTCCTTTTTTTTTTCCCCTTTGTGTAGATGAAGAAAAATTGGATGACCGAGCCAAACTAAGCGTAGCTGCAAAGAGACTGCTTTTTAGAGTGAGTATTGCATTTTCTAAATAGAAAGCTGAATTAAACATTGCATATACAAGATGATGAAGGAACACAAAGTGCATTAGAATGAAGTATAATGCAGTTAAACCAAGTCCAAGCTACATAAATTTTGTTTTTTACTTTGTTCCCTACCTACAAGTAGACCTGTTGCTCTAAAGCCTTCTTTAAGAATGTCATCTAGAGGGAAGTGTGTAGTTAGTTTTAACTCCATAGTGCATAGCATGAAATTGCATCCTGCTTCTAATTCAGAGATGGGCATTTGGGAACTTCACTGCTCTGCATGCAGGAAAGCTAAGAAGAAAGTATTGTTTCAGAACTCTTTTTCCATAGTTTTAGTTATGACATATGTCCTCTTAGGAAATGGAAAAATCATTTGAAATGAAAAATATTCCCAAACCACCTACAAGAAGTTCGGCAGTGGAGAGGAGGCTGCGGCGTTTGCAGGACAGGTCTCACACACAACCCATTACCAGCGAGGAGGTGGTCATTGCAGCTACGTAAGTCCTGTGCATGTGTTGGCTCCAACCCCGGCTCCTGCTTTCAAATCTGGGAATAAGTTCCATATCTGTGGTGCTTATAACTCTGTAGCAAGGAAAACGTTTATTGCTAAGGGCCTTGAGAGTCACGGGGGAAACTATATTGAAATTCCTTTTTAAATGCAGGGGGACTAATAAAGCGTAACTTGTATGAACTAATTTGGTAGAAAGTTTAGGAACCTGTGAATTAGGTAAACGAGATTAATCATAGCCTTGTTTCATAACTCAAGTGAAAAAGATAGTTGGTGGTGAGGGAAATCAGCACAGTTTCTTATGGAATGTATATGTATTGGGGAAAATCTTTTACACTCTGAAATCTCAAAGGTGCTTTTTGGAAATGCTTTTCTAGCACTCTGCTCATATATCATGACGTTTTCCTGAAAAAGGGAAAATCATTTTGGGGGCAAATTAAACAAAGGTGAATGGATGTTTGCCTAATGGTCAGCTGAAAGGTGGCTTACTTTTATAGGTTATGAATAACTTCAAGAGACAGCCTGTTTGCTCCTCTCGGTTTTTAGTTCTTTCAAAGTACTTGGAACTATGTTGCAAATGTCACAGCAGATAACTCAGTTAATTAAAAATCATTGCTGTTTGGGTTTTTTTCTGTTTTGTATTGGTTTGGTCTTTTCTGTAGTTAACACTTAACGTATTGCTTTTCTTAATGCTTTTTTCTTCTCTCTCCCTGTGAATTTTCCCTCCTTGGCAATTCTTTAAAGTGAAACTGCCCCTGCTTCACGTTCTGTGAATACCCACACAGTAGTGACAAGAGTACCTAGTCCCACTGTAGTTAAGAGCACTGTACAACCTACCAGGTACTGGGGGGGTAAACATGCATGTTACATGGAGCACAAGGTTCCTCAATAGCAGATGCATCTTTAAAGTCTTGAATGCCTTTTCCATGTGTCAAGTCAATACTTGTTTCAAGAATATTTAAAACATTCATCAACTTCATTTATGTTTGCATGATGAAGCAATGCAGCTTTTTTTTTTGTGTCAAGCATCCGTTTTCAGGACCCTTCTAACCACACTTACCTGTTGTAGAAGCATATTCTTCTTGTGAAAGAAATTAATTTGCATGTGAGAAAACTTAGGAGAACCCTCTTTGCTCTTGTAATTTTTTTTTTGTATGGTAATGTCATCCCGAGATGAAAATAGCGCAGCTGAGTGCTTGATTTCACAAGGAGTACATGTCCTTTGTCTGTCTCTACATATATTGTTTTAGCTTGCAAAATTAAAAGAAATATAAGAAATTGCACCACCTATAGGTAAAGTTGCAGAATACTGTTTGCCTGTTCTGAATGAATGAATTTTAGTGGAGACCACGACACAAAAAAGAATAATTAGAGAATAGTACTAATTCCATAAATGTGGAAGAAGTTGAACAATAAAATGTTTTATTGTAAAGGTGAATAAAATACATAATTGTAGAGACAAATGCAGTTACAGCTTTTATGAATGAATATGTCTGCCTTCAGCATTGGTTAAACAATCTTCAAAATCAATGGACTATGTTTCAAAACTATTTTTTGTTGTTGATTTATCCCAGATAATTCAAAAAAAGAGACAGTCTGAATTCTGTTCCACTTCAGATTATAAGAGGCATTACAATTTATTCTGACTTAAAAGCAGCACTAACTTGGAGTTTAAGTCTGTCTTTTAAATGTCTTTATATGGTTCACAAATTGCTTTCAATAAAATTGAAATGTATATAAATTGCCCTGTAGGACCTGTGTATGTTCTACAGCAGGCATCCTAAATGTCTCTCCAAAGCTCTGTACTCTGCATAAAGAGATTGTCTGTAAAATCTCTCTTCAATCTTGAGTTCCCTTTTAAAAAAACATTGTATCCTAATCAAATGAATTCGTGAATGAAAATGTAACATTTTTTTAAATCTTCAGCTGTCGAATTAGAATTCATCATGCCAATGTTGAACCTTGCATACCCACTTAGGCTGCTGTATTACATTGGCTATTGTGCTTCACATGCAGACCTTCTGCTTCTATCAGGTTGAGATTTTAAAACTGCACAGCTGTACAGTTTTTAATACTTCAAAACTAATTTCCAGTTCTGCTTCTTCAGCTTGCAGGCATCAGCACACCAAAAAATTTTAGCTAAAGAGGAGATAAGAGCAGCCAAAGAGGCGATGGGGCAAGATCAGTCTGAGGAGCCAGATTCTTCCACCTTAAGTTTGGCAGAAAAGATGGCTTTGTTTAACAAACTGTCTCAGCCAGTGTCCAGGGCCATCTCCACAAGGAATCGGGGAGATATGAGGCACAGGAGAATGAATGCTCGTTACCAGACCCAGCCAGTCACTCTTGGAGAAGTTGAGCAGGTAAGTGCCACCATCACTCTTTTGCATTTCTTCTTATTGGAGATAACAGCTTCAGTGTAAGGTACCATAAAGGCTGGCCTTTCCTTTGCTCTGAGCTACACACAGAGGAGAAGCTTTGCCTTCTGATTCTGAGGAACAACAGTCCCTGAAGTGTTCAGATGTTTTGGTATGGTTTTCTTCTTTTGTTAAGTAATTCGAGAGCTTATCAACTTCCTGCTAGTGCAAGTTGTACCTTTCACAGTGTGTCATTTCCACTAGAGTATTACATGTCTTCTAAAAGTAAATTCCTAAACAAAGGGGTAAAAACTGCGATACACATCATTTTGTAGTAGGTGTATTTTCAGGGAATTTTGGAGCTTTGTCATTTGCAATTTTCAGGCTCTTTCCTGAAAGCACAATATATTTCCATTATTAGTAAGGACATGTTCTGTCATTTTCCTCTGGGAGGAGTGGTTGATTTTTATCTGTATTTTTTTCCCTAAAAGCAGAATACTTTTGAAATTCAGGAAGTCAAAGAGAAATTATTTAATGTGTACAATGAAATTGGGCTTCCTGTTCTGGAATACTTCATCTAACTGGAACTGCAAAGGAATGCCTTTTTAGTGAAGCCTGATCACAAGGTGGCCCAGAAGTGGTCTTTTAGAGCTGTTCACAATAGCAGAAACAGCAATCCCTTTGCATTACAGCTTTAAAAGAAATCACTTTAACAGGGAAGCACAACTCCAATGCATGTCATATTTCTAGGGATTTGGATAAATCTGAGTGTTAGAAAGTTCCCACCCTTTTCTTTCTATATGCTTCATTCATGATTATAATTTTTCCATATTTTATAATAACAGAATAGTGTAAAAGCAGGATTTCTCTAAACATACTGGTGCAAAGCTCTACAGATTGTAATTGTACTTTAAGCCTACTTTGCTTACACATGACGTAGTAATAAATGCTTGGCAGATTTATTTAAGCAAGGTTTCCAGACCGTACATAGTCCTTTTTCCATTCACTTTCCATGTGCCATTCACTGTCACAGCCTGGCCTCTTTAATGATTGTGTCACTAACTTGTTTGGGGGTCAGGAAGGTGATGAACAGAAGAGGGCTGAAGCGGATGGGGAAGAAGTGACAATCACATTACTTTGTGAGACAGAGCAGACACGCTTTTCAAGCAAGGAGAATCAGAGGAAGCATGTTGTGCCATCTCTTTCTGAACCTAGCAAATTAAATCAGAGTTGACTCTGAAACAAGGTCAATGGGAGTGTGTTTTCAAAAAGACATTCTATAGTGAGCTGTTCATTTGGAGTGTTGGATTTTCTAGGAAGAAGCAAAAGAGAGCTATCAAAATAGATAACTAGAGGTTATATTCCCAAAATGCACATTTGAAAATGTAAATATATTGTAATTAAAAGTGAATTCACTTTTCTGATCTCCTCCAAATTTCTAATTCTGATAGATGCAATGGAAAAAAAATAAACTGGTAACTATTTTCTTAATCTTGCTTTGGAATCTTTGAGCTAACTAGTAGTCTTTGCTCTGCTTTCCAGTTTGCTTAATGAATGACTGTGTTGTCGGTGTTTTATGGAATCTGCATGCACATTTTAAGTTCTGAGCTGATTTCCTCCTACTGCTGTGATCTTGTCTATTCTTTTGCATGCTGTTCACTAGCTCTTCAGTTTAAGAAAACAACAAAAAAATCTCTCTCCAGATGTGTATGAGGCATGTTTGTCACTCTCTTTCATAGCTTTCGTCTCCTTTGGAGAAGATAAAGGAAAGCTCTGCATTTCGGAAAAAAAAATGTATCTTAGCTGTTTCTAGGAAAATTTTACAAAATTATTATGTTAGAAGAGTAGAAAAGATAATTGTTCCACCATGGGGGCTGGCAAAAGAAATTTGGAAGTATTTTTAATACGCTTCTTAGGCTCAAATACTTTGCTCATGCCAGCCAGTGCTTACATTTGAAAAAGTCCTGCATAAAGGTGATTTATGTGGCAGGAGCATCAGGAATGTCTGCCCTGGGTTAGGACATCACGGAACAGTCTCTCCCTGGCACTGAGCTGGCACCAGGGCTGGGAGGTGCAGCCTGTATAAAAGCAGAGCTGTGCCAAAGCTAATGAGTCCTGCTGAGATGCAGAGTTGATTACCCTGGGCACATGGCATGTCATCTGGCATCTGGAACCTGAACTAATTAATGCCTTCCCCCAGTGCTGCAGGTTCTGAGCCCTGACACAACGTCGTGTTGCATGTTGCACACAAACCCCTTGGACCTAAAGATGTTGTTGTTCATGTGCAGTTGTTTTTACCTTGGGTGGAATAACACATCTGCAGACAAATTACGAGGGCACTGTTGCTTTCCTTATCTGTTGTTTTCCTTATCTAGTCTGTAAAGATGGAGTACAATATTTGCATGAAAACATACCTTTGAAGGACTGAAGTGATTAGGTTGATTTTTGGAATTGATGATTTCAGAGCTTTTAAGTCCTGTTTGGGTTTTTTGGGTTTGTTTTTTTTGGTTTTTTTTTTTTCATAGGTACAAAATGAAAGTGGAAAGATTGCTCCCCTGTCAGCTGCAGTTGCAACATCGATTTCAGCGATGGCCTCTGCCCTTTCTCCCTTGTACGGGGACCTGCCCGGGAAGCCAGGGACTGATGGAAGTGTGAGTGCTGCCTCGAGGTTCCACCCCGCAGCAGAAAACTTGGACTCATCAGGGAAACACACACAGAAGTCAGAACAGTGGCAGCCCTCCGTGGAAGCACTAGAAAGCAGAAGAGCATCAAAGAAACATGAAGAAGAAAGAAAGAGGTTTCTAGCACATGAAGCTAATGAAATTAAAAAGTACAGCTCCTTTGAAGAAGAAACCACACATCCTGTTCCTGAAAAAACAGGAGACCACCATAAAGAGACAGCATACAGCTTCCTGAGGAAGGGCAGCTTGGAACTGTTTAGTTCACAAGCACTTTTTCAGCCTCTTGAGCTGAAGGAAATCGATACTGGCATGCAAGGTAAATGGGAAGTCAAAAAAGGCCAGTCCTTTGAAGAAAAGATGGATTCGAAAAGTGTTATGAAAAGCAAGACTTGGCAAAGAGGTGTGGTAATTACTTGCTGTTGGTGTGGTCTTGTGCAGCAAATGGTGTTTCAAGTGTTATCAAGGCTGGTTATGTTTCCTTTCTCTAACACTGCTTAAAAGTAGAGAAGTGTCTGTGAAGTATTAAGTTTTACAAATACAGTTTTTTATTTTTTATTATTTCAATTTTTCAGTCTTTAAAGATGGTTCAGTTTTATTCAGATTTATTTCTTTTGAAAGAAGTGGTATTATATGCTGAAGCTAAGATTTATTCTTTCTTTTTTTTGCCCTTGTCCCTGCCCTCCAAAATTCTGAACAAACTAAACTTGCTGCTCTGGGTCAATTATCTGCCCTTAATTTTTGCCTTATTGGGTGTATATAGTTCTCAATTACCTACATATGTGCATACATAACTAGTAGTGGATAATTTTCAGATAATTAATTTTGCAAAACTAATATTATTTCCTCTTTAATGTGGATGAAAGGCAAACCAGGAAATTCTCAGAGCAATTACATTTTTATATGCACAGCATAATTTAAACTTAATAAATAAACTTGCCCATCTTTAAATAAAGTACTTTGGAAATAAACAGTGAATTCGGTCATTGCATAAGTCCTTCTATTCTATTGAATTTAGAAGGATGTTGTATTACTTTTCTGTTTTATTATGATAGGTGACAGTATCACAGTACCCTGTAGCACTAAAAACATTTTTGTGTTCATCCTGTGAAGTTAATTTATTTTGAGTTTAGTGGTCTCCACATAGGCACAGAGAGGAAGGAACAGTTCTGCCTGTATTCCTGGAAAGCAGTATCCATTCCATCCAATTAGCCTTTGATGACTGCAGAGGAGATGGAGACTGGGATGTAATAGGAGCAGTCATGTATCAGAGGGATGTTGTGCTTACAAAATTTCAAAAAGAAAAGTGAAGATCACTTATATTTCTTTAAGGATATCTGTAATGGTGCATTTATCTTTCATCAAGGCAGTTTTTCCTGTGGTTTAATTGCTGCTTGAAAAAAACAAACCCAAAAAAGTCCCCAGCATGCCCCTAGAAAAGAATACCTCTATTAAGCTATTGTATGTCTTCCTAGTATGCTACTCAAGCATTAAACAGCCTTACCAAATAGTTAATTTCTTGTTTAAATTTTGTCTGCTTCTCTTCCCCTGCTGTTTGTTCTCTGTCACTTTCATCTCTCCGTTTTCCTGTTGCTGTGCTGATGGGAGCAGCAGTTTGTGCCTCATCCATATGAAGTTCAGAATTGTGTATTGAACATGATATTCTGTGCCTTCATGTGAACATCAGTCACAAATGGCTAGTCCCTGCAGCAAGTAATACTGCACAATAATCTTTGTGCTCAAGCTCAGCCAGAAGTTTTTCCCTGTTAGAATTTTATTCTGTGATGTGAATGTTTAAAATACAGATTTGCTTCTCCAGTGTTGGCAATGTTAAGTGTCTTTGAGAATAGAACTAATTCAGCACTTCTCTTTTGAATGGGCAGACCACGCTGAGCCTTCTTCTGAACTCACCAGCACATCAGCCATGAGGACAGTTTCACAAACTGCAGCTGCGGCATCCTGTAGGCTGCAGGAGCTCTCTGAACAATTGGAAGGCAAATTTTATAGAAATTCCTGTGAGATGTTTTCTGTGGGAGAGAGCAAAGCACAAACAGCTGAGGATGTCCTTGATAATTCCACCAAAACTATGTCAATTAAGGAAAGGTACTTAAATTTCTCTTTCTTTTTTTTAATGATCCCTATAAATACAGTTATTATATTGATAATAATATAAAAAGAAGCTTTAAAACTGTTTCTAAAAAAGCTACATAGTGATTATTAGGCTTTATTATTACTAACAGCAGAAACATGCAGCTAATCTTCCTGACATGCTTATAAAGCAGATGATGGTGAATGAGAATTTCCATTCAAGAGAACATAATAATCTGATTTTGAAAAAGCCATCTAAATATTCAATAATTATTTCAGAAAATTAAAAAAATAAACTGTAAAAAATACATGTTCTAATTACATTTATACTTATATACATAATATACTTCTAGAAGTTCTGCTTTCAGTTACAACAGGTATAATGTGATTCTGGTTTATTTTAATAATCTTTTCTTGTTGGTCTACAGAATCCCTTAAATAAGATGAGTAGAGGAAGTCACAGAAATGGACAATATTTCCCCATCTACTTCAAAAATACATGTTTGCCACTTTGACTTCTCAGAATTTACTGTAGTGATTTTAAGAGGATAATAAATTTGTAGGAGTACTAGAAATACTTTTTCTAACCCAAAATCATTCCGAAACAAAACCTTAAGTCCTGCACTTGTGCAGAGAGTAGGAGTTCAGGGCTGAAGTGCCAATAGCTGCTATAGTACTTGTAAAATTTTTTCTGATTTAGTTACAACCTTGAGAGTATAAACTTAGTCCCAAACTGGTAGCAGTCCGGTGAGTAGAATCACGATTATTTGGCCTATTTTTACTTCAGTTTTTCTGCAGTGAAAGCAGAACCAATAAATGAGAATAGCTGCCTGATTAAACTTTCACTGTGTAAAAGTAATCCCTCACTTTGCTGAGGGAAGCGTGATATTAGGCATTCTGAACCCCCTTTTTTCTTTTTTTTTTCTAAACATGATTCCAAAGTTTGCTTCTTAAATTCATGTGTTTCTAGGAGATATGTGAGTCATTCTTGTTTACAGAGCATCCCCACTCCCTCAACTCCTTTACACAAGGAGTTGTGTAAAGTAGCAGCAGCTACAGCAGCTGTGCAGTCTTAGTGCTCTTCTGAGGGATGTACTTATCTTTTTCAGTTTACTGTTGTTTTGTTTAAAGAAGCTTTCATTCCCTTCCCATCCTCCTCCTGTAAATGTGTCAATTGGCAGTAAAGGTTAAGACCAGTGACTCTGGGTTTATGGGTGATAAATGTGCTCTACCATCCCTGATCCTGGTGGGGAGAAAAAGGTTAGAGGGAAAGGAAGATCCAAGTTTTAGCAGCTGTTTCAGTCCTAATTTTAATGCCTCAGCTGAGTTGGTCTCTTGAGCTGAAGAATGTCAGTCACACAACCAGGAATCACTTTTGTTAGGACTCCAAGACTGTCTACTCAGTCCCAGAGCTGACAGAAGAGAATGACTTCTGTCCTGTCAGTAATTTGTATACCCTGATCCCACAAACATCTGTAAATGACTGAGCTGGTATCAAAAGGTTTTAGCCTTCCAAAATACCGCAGTAGTCTCCTTCTTGTCCAGGAATTAAAAGACTACAACCAGTAAGTTTCTTTTGCTTGGCTGTAGTCAATGCCAAGTATTCATAAACTTCAAAGAACATTTCTGCTAAAGATTAACTATTACACTTCAATTTTTTTTTTTCCTTTTACATTCACTAACTTCATCTTCCCATCCAGTGGATTTTTCTGGCAGTGTCAGACATTCTTTCACCTTATGGAAGAACAACTTTTCCACACATGCAATAGTATTTGGGCAGGATGCATGAATGCTGGTCTGGATGAAAGCAATTTTCCACAAAGACTTGCTTTACTGAACTAATAGTATCCTTGTAGAGTGAGTGTATGGCTGGCATTTTCAGAATTACCTATATTATATGGAAGAATGAAAATCATGATTTTTTAAGGAGGAAGGACACCTATTCTCTTTTCTCCTGTCTTTGTGCATTTATGGAGACCAAAGGCCATCCTATCAGCTCTGCTGTAGAAGTCAGCTGCATGCCATGATCACCATTTTAAAAAGCTACAGATGATTAATTTCTGTTGAATGCCTCACCATCATTCTTACCTTCTCAGGAAAAATCTAGCCTAAACCTAGTTTTCAACCTTTTTTGATGTATGGACGCCTGAGCAATACTTTCTTATGCAGTCTGGTTCCCACTCTATTGAATTTATGCACTCTTTTAACTGTCAGCTTCCTTTCTATAGTTCTATATTTCATATTGCCCTCCAGGATTTATGATTTATCCAAAAAGGAACTGGTCAAGTGCAGCCAACGGAGTCGGTGTGAAAACCAAGCCTATGTCCAGTTTATTCTATCTCAAGGAGAAGGCTAGCAATTAAGATGCTAAAATCCTGCCACAGAAGAAAGATGTGTCATTTTGGATGTTTTTTGCCAGGATTTTTGCCAAGACCTTTCATGCCACTCTCTTTGTTTATGCAAAACCATTGTTCAGATCCTGTTTCTGTTTCCCTTCAGTATTCACCATCCAGCATTTAGGCTTCAGCTCTGAAAGCTTTTGCCTTGAGTCCACCCTGACACCTCTGGGATGAGTCTCATTCTATCTTGATGTCACATGGTCTATCTCTCAGTAGAAGGTGGAAGGAAGAAGGATGCAGAGCAAGTTGTCAAAGATGGGCAAACATACTAAAAGCTTTTTTTCTTTCAAGAAAAGAGTAAAACTCATTTTCTCCAGATTGGAAAAGGAACTTTTGGAGGCAAAAGCAGTATGACTAAACTGTAAAAGTAACTAATGAATGATTATTCATTAGTTATAAAAAGCTGAAAACTAGAGGTATGCAATGAAACTAGTAAGCAGCAGACCTTAAACGAATCTAAGGGTTAAACCTAATATTTGCCCTATTTTCTAAGACTTTCCAGTGAATCAACTCCTGTGTACTGCTGAGCTGGTGGGCTTGCTTTTAGGAACTAATTCTGTAGTTCTTGCATCTTTATTCATACAGAAGGGTGTCCTCCATACAATTGTTGCTGAGTCAGGGCAGTCTGACTTTATTGCCACTTCCATTGTTCGAAAGAAATGCGTGGCTTTGGGTTTTACACAGCAGTGAATTTTTATTGGCATACAGAGCATACATGTTTCTTTTAAGTGGTGATTTCAGTGCTCAAAACAGACAAATGTAGGAGTGAGTTGTTTCATTACACATACCAGTGAAGACTGAAGGGCTGGTATGAATCCATCCTTATGGCAGAGAAGAAAACAAAGGCTCCAAAGACACAGAAGTATTCTCAGATTTTTCTCTCCCTGATCAAGCAGGCTGTTTGGGTCCAAGGTCTAGGGCAAATACCCTGCAGTAATGTTAGCTTAAAAAAAACCCAAACGAAACACCCCAACTTTTTTCCCCTGCCTGCTATGCCGAGCAGCTGTAGACAATTTTAAAAACAAACCCATCTTAGACCAAAGCTGACCAATATGCCTTCCAGCTTCAATTATCACAGATCATTTCTAAGCAAAACTGACTTGAGAGAACATAGCTACTGAAGATAATTCATTGCATGGTGGCAATTCAGTCCCATCTTGGTCTCCTCCACAGTTTCACACATGCATGGATGCACTCCAGAAGATTAGTTCTGGGCAGTGAAATCTTGTGTCCTTTCTGGAAACAGTGACCATGACCTCAGCTCCTTATTGTGGGTCCTTCTCACCCCTACTCATCCTGTGCTGTGAGGTATGAAGCAAACAGGCGATGTGAAGCCTGCCAGCACTGCCTGCCTGGACAGGAAGAGAGGAAATAACTGCTTTCTTGAATACTAACATTCTTACTGCCATTGTATTCTCTAGATTTATTGGTATCTGCATTCTTAGTTTTTCTCAGATGACTGCCTTAGGCCCAACTGATCACCCCCAAATAGGTCAGTAGCATGGTTGCACCCCCTGGATTTTTGCAGGAAGCAACTGCCTGAAACTTGGCTTCTGGCTAGACTTCTTTGGTTCTAAACTTTCCTTCTCCTCAGAGTTTCCAGAAGAGATTTGCTGTAATCAGGGTAACAGTAATCACATCTCTGAAAAAGCATTTCCCTATCTTGTGGTCAGATTAGGTTTAACTACTGAACCTGTTCAAATATTAATAGGGTTAAGGGTTTTGTGTAATTCTTACTGAAATGCTGATTTGAGTATGTAGTATGACTTAATTCAACTAAAATAAAAATTATTCAGTAGATCCATGCAACTGTTCACACGAGTGCTGCAGATACACATTTTATGGATTACTAAGAATGATTTCTGAAGGGTAGAAAACTCATACAAATGTTCATTTCTGAAGAAGGTAAACTGAAGATCATCATGCCTGTATAAACCTCGTATTCCTGACTGACTTCCCCTATCCCCAAAACTAGTCACCTCAGGGTGACAAATATAATTCTAGCAAAGTGAATCTACATCCCACTGCAGCCAGTCAGTGTCCCTTTGTACTATAGTCAGAATTTTGCTGAAGATTAGGAAACAGCACTTTGAAAAGATCCCACTTACTGAGATTAATGGTAGTCCACATTTTAAATATAAGATGTCCTTTAAACAAGTTGAATCTTGCTGGTAGATTTCACAGCTGTAGAGTAGTTAGCACCAAGTTATTAGTGCATTGGTGCTGCTGATTTGTGTCACAGCAATGCTTGGGCTAAGCAGGGAGATACTAAGTG
>VZTN01033475.1:2889-29407 GCA_013400515.1 Erpornis zantholeuca | reverse complement strand
CGGTAAGTCTATAATAATCTAATACTTACGTTATACTGAAATTTCTTCTGTATCAGAGCATCCTCCAACGAAATTGGTTTGGTTTCACACTACCTGTTTCAATGTACTACACCTGCTCTTTATTGATAAGTTTTCTAAATCTGAAGTTTTAAATTGTTGTTTATAAAACATTGCACAAAAACACCTGCACATGGGGAGCTGGATATTACTTCACAAATCTTCAATTTTATGTTCTATTTTACTTCCTAGCAATTTACATATATGTAAAAAATATGGGTCACAATTCTGTGTAACATACACAAAAAATGTGGAGAATTTTTTATTTATTAATGCTCTCTGGAAGGATTAATGCTCTCTGGAAAGGATTGAGACACAATCCTTGAGAGGCAAGAAAATATTACCTCAAAGATTAAGCCAGTATAAAGATGGCAGAAAAAAAAAATCAGCTTTTTACTTCCGTATAATCTAGCTATTGAACTCTACTTCAGTTTTGAAAATATTCAATGTGTCCTTAAATAATTTTTCTCTAAAGTCCCATTGCTTAGCAGAATCTGAGGAGCCAGAGAAGAATATGGCAAATTTCATCTTCATATTACCCAATAACAACAATGTTCAAACAAGAGGAATTAGGATGAAACAATCTAACTTATTAAGGGATATTTTTCTACTTGTTCTTTCACTGTAGTCTGTCCACAGAAAGATAATAGAAATGTAAGATATAAAAATTTATCATAATTATATAAAAATGATACAAAATGTCTCATTCTACTTGTTTTGCATTTAGAAAGAAATCTTTGAAAATAGCTACCTATATGAAAGCTTCAGCTCAGAAAAAAGGTACAGCGTCAAAATCAGAGCAACAGATGCTGGCTTCTGTTTAGTAAGCCCAAACTGGGGAGAATGGAGTACACCTGTGGAGTTTGGTAAGAATAAAAATCCCTTCCTTGACCTAGTTCAGTTATTACCTGTCTGCCTCATTTTTTACTTCATGCTTACAGATGGAAACACATTGATAGTTGCACATTAATTTGTTAGGACAAAGAGAGTCGAAGAATCGGCATGTCTCTTAATTTTAGGGAATTCTTGGGAGACAGTGCTTCTTGCACAGGGATAGTGAATAAAGCAGACCTTTCTGAGGTCTGTTGCCAGCTGTTTCACTTCTTCCATCTTTACTCCTGACTTTTATACACTCCTTGTTCCTGCTGTTACTCTCTGCCACCTTGGATATTGAAATACTTGGTAGGACTCAGTTCCTCAGGTCTCAAGTTACTGTAGACAGACCACTTGCTGTCAGCCATCCTATTACTTTGCACGCTACAGGGCAGTGAGGTGCTAAGCTAAAGAAATCATCCCTTCATATGGTGTTTGACACTCTGATGCAAAGCAGATTGCACATAGCTGTGCAATCTTTCGTGACCTGTGATGCTAACCAGCACTTTGATGATTGCTTGATTTTCAGGAACACGAGATCTTACATCGACTTCATCATACATGCTATTTCTGATACCAGGGCTGGCAGCAGGTCTGACACTTTTTCTCTGCATGACAGTGTAAGAGTTATTTCTTGTGCAAAATTTTTATTCTATAGTTGAAATAACACTTCTTCTCCCAGTAGAAAATTTCTGGCTTCTTTTTAAAGGAGGCAAGGGAGGGAGAAAATTGACACTGAGCTAAACTAGGAATCATCTGCTCGATGTTCCTCAAGCATGCTCTATATTTCTCATTCCAAACATTCTCACCCACTTGATTAACATAACTCAGTGCTTTCCAGTAGTGGGACAAGGCCTTATATCAGTACCACTTTCCTACCATCGGACCCTGCAATGCAGATAGTTGGTACATGAAACTGTTTACATGTTTTAATGATATTTCTCTTTCATATTCTTAAAAAACCAGCTTCCTACAAAGCTTTAGTAAGTCATACAATAAATTATTGTCATCCAAATTCTATACAACAAAATTATAACATTGTAATCAGCCTATGTAATTTTTAGCTACTTTTACCAGAAGAATACTGCTTATCTTAGAGAAATAAAATACCTCAGAAGAATTATTATATTGTATGTGCTCATATGTTTGCATTTTAAGTCTTTTCTTCACCAAATATTTTTGTCACTGTAGAAGGGTTTATTTGAAAAAAACATCTGCTACAATACCACAGCCAAGAGACCCATTCCATGAGCCCTCTCCAATGGACTTCCAGGTATGTTTTCTTTCCATTTTCCTGAAAGGAAAAAAAATTAGTCTCAAGGATATGACCTAAGTGTCAGAAAGATGCACACAAGCAAGAATCAATTTTCTTTCATTTTCTTGTTGTTGGGGTATGGAAAGAGAAGGTCCATATGCAAATAATTTGTCTGTTTTACCATTTCCATTATGAAAGAATTGTCATCTGTCTACCTGGAGCATTGGAGAAAATATAGTTTCACCTCGCTGTCCCTATAAGCCATATGCTATCACTAGAATAAAGCTGAGTTTCTCAGGACAATAATAGTGCAGAATCAGGCAGGGAGAGAAGGGACAAAGAAATCTAGAGTAGCTTTTCCATAGAAGATATTGAGATCCATGATCATATTTGGCAATGATGCTAAAGGAGAAAAAGTTTCTAGGGTATGTTAAACAAAAAAGTTGAGCAGAATGTGAAAAGGTGCTAACTGTTGGAGCCCAGGAAGGCCAGAGAACTTTTCCTGCTCCTCTGGGGGTTCATTTTATCCCTAGACCTCCTCAAAATAGCTTAGCCGTTGACCTAAGCCCATGGGAGAAGCTTCCTTCCTGAAAGCAAAAAAGAAATGAAAAGATTTTTTGTTTAGTGTACCACAGAGTGTGCATTTGTAGTTTTAGATTTTGCTCTATATATTATATAGCGACAACATGCAGAATCGAGGGTGTCAGCTTCTCCTTGTTCTTCTTTCTTCTCCTTCTTCTTCCTTTTTCTCTGATCTAAGTTCCTGTGATTTATTAATTGGTAGAAAGAACTCAGTAGAGAAGAAGCATGTTAATAAATATTGGTATTAAAGACAAAATAGAATATGTAGAGATTGTTAATTGGGTGATAAAGGTATAAAAGATACCTGCTCTGAGCAGCAGCAACCATTGTACTCCTGGAAGCAGCAGCAGAGGCTGTGCTTCTGAAACTTAGATAAGAAATAATAAACAATCATTGAAGCAGCAGAAAGAAGTCTCACTTCGCTTTTCATGACATGAGACACTGAAAAAGGAAGATCGCCAGGCCAGGAACCCACAGGGCCAGCAAAGCCCCAACAATATTGGTGTCCAAACTATCCAGAACCACACCCTGAAGCCACATATGTGGAACACTGGAATGACTCGTGAGGAGGAACAAACATTTCAGGGACTTCCCTTCTAGAGAGCACATTGCAGTTTGCTGTAATTTTCAGTCTTTAGATTGGCAGCAGGCAGGTCTGCAAGCCAAAATTTGTCTGCACTGAATTTCTGGGACACTGAATTTCTGGCGAGCCTTTATAAATCCTTTTACTTTCTCTTCCTTTTACTTTCTCTTCATGTTACCTTTTCTGTGTTAAAAGATGAGTTTTCCAGCTTTTTAGTAGAAAAGTCTTTTGTTCCTCTTTGGGAACTATATGGAGGGAGGATATAGACATGTCCGCTTTGGTCTTCTAATTGACAGAGTCCTGCTACAGTTTCTATACAATAAATAACAACTCTGGATGACAGGAGATTCATAAATCATGACCTTGTGACTAATCTCATGCATGAAACACTAAAAAAAATTATATTCTTCTTTCAATAGACAGAGGACATGAATCTATCAAAAAAACAAGAAACTGAAGAAATAATAAATATTGAAGAAGTGATGGAATGCAAGTGAAATGAGCAAGTTGATTTTTTTCAAGCATATATATTTGTTGGTAAAAACTAACAGGTTTTTCATATTCTGTCACTCCTGGAAGCAGGGAGAAGAGTATTGACTGTAGAGAATATTCCTCAAGAAATTATCTTTAAAAGCCTCTTTGCATTTAGTTGCATTTTCTATAAACAGTTGAAGTTTGGACATTTTCTGGTTTTTATTGTAATGAATACTGCAGTATTTCAGAAAAAAAATTTCAGTATTTCTTTGGAAATTATTATACTGTTTTTCAACATGATGCAAAAGAATAAGTAAGAACAACCAAACTTTAGGTGTTTATTCAGGATCTCCAGTGGTTTAGTGTCTCTAAAAAGGTACAGCCATACTGAGATTGTGATCAGGAATAAAATTTGACACCAGTACTGATGCCCAGTTTATGAAAACCAGCCAAGATCAAGCCTCTTAAGAAAGATCACTTGCTCATACAAAGTGAGTACTATTGAAGATCATGACTCCATATCTGTGTTAGGTGAAAAAATTACTTAATATATGATTGCTAACAGGTAGCAGATGTACACGTGTATACATATTGAGTTGGAAATGTTGAAAATTGGACATTTGAACTCTCCAGAAGAGAGAAGAGCCTTGAGGGGAAGGCATAGGAGAAGCAACTGAGGTCATTTCCTCTGTTCAGCCTTGAAGATACTGAGAGGACATATCATTGCAGTTGACAACTTCCATGTGAGGGGAAATAGAGGGGCAGGAACTGATCTCTTCTCTTTGGTAACCACTGACAGGACCCAAGGGAATGGCCTGAAGCTGTGTTAGGAGAGGCTTACGTTGGGTGTTAGAAAAAGGTTCACCCAGAGGGTGGTTGGGCACTGGAACAGACTCACCAGGGAATTGGTCACAGCACTAGCCTGACAGAGTTCAAGAAGCATTTGGACAATGCTTCAGGCACATGGTGTGACTCTTAGAGCTGTCTTGAGCAGGGCCAAGAGTTGAACTTGATCCTTGTGGGTGATTTCCAACTCAGGGTATTCTGTGATTCTATAATTCCATCAAGTCTCGAGATGGTTAAATTCCTCTCAAGTAGCTGAAATCCTGTCATGGTAAATAAAGTCCTCTCAGTGATAAAACTCCACTAGACTATGTTACCACCAAGAAATCATCTTTTAAACGAAATTTTTCTATGGTTCTGTGTTTCTAGATGATCTTTCAATAAAAATTTATTTTGAATGTCTTTTTAAAAAAGAGCCAGATCAGGATCCTTCTACTGAACTTAAAATTGCCAAAAAATAAAAGCACCTGCATTAAATGTGGGTAACTAAAGCCAACACTCACTTTAATTTAAGGACAATTAAACAGATACAGTCTACTGGATCGTCTCTATCCTGCTTCACTCAGAGTTGATCATGGACATTGTTGCACCCCTTACATCCCTACTACTTTCACTGTGAAAGCTGCTGAGACAGCAAAGTCATTAAGAACACTTGTTCACTATCAGCACACTGAGAAAACTGTAAATCATATCCATGAAACACTGGAGGTGGTAGTAGGTGTGGGACTAAGGTATTGCTTTCCCATCCCTGGGCAAAGACCCTAAAATCAGTGGGGAAGGATGGTCAGGCTTTACAGGTTTTTAAATAAGTGGCTTGGATGCCCACACAGGAAGAATTCCTTTAGTCTGGTCTTCTATGGCTCTGTTCTGTGTAAAAGGTAGAAAGTTCTTGCTTCAAGGAAAAAGTGAAGGGTCTTGTCTATGTGTATTTTTGTGACACACGCAAAAGCTGTAACACACTAGTACGGCAAAACACCCAAATGGTTCTGTTTTTGTTGGAGCAATAAATTATTCTTAACTTTTTGTGATTTTTAAGAAAGTTTGGGTTTATCCTGTTTCTGCAATGACTTTACTCCTGGTAGAGCCAAAAATCTGTAAACAGATCTAGAGTCTCGGCCCAGTTTCTCTTTTTTCTCCTTTATTTTTCTTTTTCTTTCTCTTTGTCTTCCTCTTCTTCTTATTTTGCTTCCAACTCCTGGGTCATAGGAAGGCCACTCTAGCGGCCAAGGCTAGTTTTCTGGCCTCTGAAAAATGACAGACTTTGCTACCCTCAGTAGTACCATCTTTGCTTGGAAATTTTTAAAATGTTTTTAATTTGTTTGCATTTTTGAAAGCCTTAGGTAAGAAGTTGCCCTAAATATAGACAAGAAAAGAAGTCCCCTGGATAGAACAGTTCCCTTTTCTGCAAAAACACCACTGTCCTTGTGGGCTGCTAGGCTTGTTCTGCTGCAGTATATTCCAGTTTAAAAACAAAGTACACAAATCCCTAAATGTCAAGCTCCAGTCTTCCTTGCTATGTTTCAGAGATACATAATCTGAGAGAGCATACAAAAACACATTGCTTCCCTGCTGCCTTCTCTGCAGGCTCAAGAGATCTTCAGAGGGGAAACATAGACAGGCAGGCGAACAAAATTTCTGACCCGCTTAATTTTCCACAGTTCCATTTGACTCTTCATGACATTTCTCACAGCTCTGATTTTATTACTTGGGTACTTGTCACTACCTTTCTCCATGAAATGCAGTCTGTTATGAGCACAAAATTGAGTGCTCATCTTCCAAAGATGAGGACAAAATAAACTGTGGGGTTTTTCATTTTTTGTGACCAGAAGTCCTTTCCTCTGTCTATACAGCACAGTCAGCGTTCAAAAAAATACCTACATGGTTATGTATGGAATTTATTTAATTGGGAAGTACAGTGAAACTTCTGACAATGGACTGCTTTTACCTCTGAATGACTATCATGGCCACAGACCTGATGTCCAAGCTTTCATTTGCTTTGTCTGTTAACATCTATAATGTGATAGGGGTAGTCTTAGTGACTCTTACCAAAATGAGCTGCTTATTTGACTAAACCTGCTTTTTGGTAGAATTTCCACTTATATGTATATGGTTGTCATTCCCACTCTTTTTTTCATAATTATGCTTAAAAACTTTGTCACATTTTTATTCTTTACTAGCATATAAAGAGAGTCAACACCCATGAATTTGTCATTATAAAGCCACAATTGCCTTAGACTTTTGCCTCTGAAACCACAAAAGAGCAAGCCGTGCTCTGTTGATTCTCTCACGATTCTTGATTCTATGGAGTTTTTTAAGTTCTGGATGCTCAAAGGGAGTTGTTCATCTCCTCAGTTAACACCAAGTTATTAACAGATGTGATCAAATGCGTGAACACAAACATAGAGTGCCACTTAATGCATTGGTTCTTTTTTACATGCCTTGCTCTATGCCTTAGAGCATAGAGATTTTAGTACTGCTAAGTACTAAAGTACTAGCTTTCAGTACTGCATATGAGCAGAAGTGTGGTAGGTTCTTTTTCTTTTCCTTTTTTTTTTTTTGATAGAAAATATTTTTGCAGTCGAGAAGTTCCCAGAAGGATGAGTAGACTTGCTTCACTACACCTGTTCACTTTATACTACATGAGCTGAGGAAAAGAAAGCAGGTCAGATATCCTCTTTGTGGAGTTGGCTGGCCTCAGTGACGACTCATTTACAGTCAATGGAAGAGAATGAAACCAGAAAATGACTGTCTAGCTCACCAGTCACCAATCTCACACTCTTGCCAGAATCCAGGAAGCAGAAATACTCACAAGCCCAGGCATTTCTGGATCTCTGGAAAGTAAGCCCTCTTTGTCAACAAGGAAAGTCGGCAGTGTGCTGCCTTCAGCTTCCTCCCTTGGAAACAACTGTACCCTAGTTATGTCTGAATAGCTGATATATCAAGAACTACTGCTCATGTGGTTAAACCATTCCATATGTCAATAAAGAAGCTGTAGGAAAGGAATGACCTTGGGATTTTGATAAAGGTAGTTCCTGGGACATCCAGGAAAACTGTTGGGCAGCAGGTGAATTCTTCCAAATACAGTAGCCAAGAAATGGGAGTAGTAGAGAAGTACATGTACTGTTCTCTTTCCTACAGATTTTTAACTCCAAGCAGAAAGGATCTGACTGTTTTTAAGAAAAAAATGTTGACATATCTTGGTGTTTGAAAAATATGATATTTTGTAGTGATGCTTTTATTTCAATGCGAAGAAATGAAATTACTTTACATGGATTTTAAATCTCCATATTAAGCAAATTACATCGTCTTCTGTGAAACAAAGCCTTTCAGGGTATAAGGGATCTTTTGATGTTTTATACTGTTTATAATAACCCTCTTCTTTAGAAAATGCACAGCTGTTACCTGAGAAGGTAACAAACGCTCAACATCAGGACCTGGAGTGGCTAATGATAGTTGGATGCTTACTACCTACAGTTTTTTTCTATCTTAGTGGGAGTTTGTGGTTTGGCTATTTTCACACTGGGAGAAATGGACTGAGAACAAACCCACGTCACACTTTTTGATAGCAATATATCTTATCTGAAGACATCATACCCAAGATTTGAAATCCCCTTTTTCCATCTGCTTAAAGAACATTTACAATCTGCATTGTCATCTCCCTGAGAATGCCCACAGGCCTGGTTATCCCTGCCCAGCCCCCAGAGCCCAGAACCCCACATCAGCCCCCCAGATCCACCAGGCCCTGCCCAGTGACCCCACAGCAGGGCCAGGCTCCCGTGCCCCACAGCCCTGCCCGGACACAGGCCCTGCCGAGCTAGGCCCATTCTCAGGCCCAGGACCCCTCCTCATGCTTTAAATGGATACCTAGAAACAGGGGATAGTCAGGGATATAGGAATAAAGGAGATATTTATTTGAAAGGCCTTCAGATGTACACTTTGGGCTCCAGAGGGTCCTGCCTCAGTGGATCCCAAAATGGACAACAGGTCACGAACGCTTCACACTTTTATATCAGCATAAATTCACCAACCAGAACCCAGCCAAGGATGGAATTTCCCCAGGCTTTCCCCCCCTCTCCCCAAGATGATTGTTTACAGCTCTTGGTCTGGGTGTCCTTGGAGAGCAAGCTAGAGAGGCTTTGTTATGTCTATGTTAGCATGAGAGAACAGCACTTAACAAGCTACAGGAACCTTCAGAGTTACACTTAGCAGGATTTGAAAAATATAAAATTTAAAACCTAAGGCATCACTCCCGGTCCCCAGGAAGGCTCCCAGTGGTCAGGGTTGGGGTTGCCCTGGGTCCCCAGCTGCCCTGATTTGGGCTGGGACTGCTGGGTCTTGCCCTGATGCCTTCTGTGGAGAAACACCATCCTCCATCCACCAGAGATGGCTTGTGTAGAGAGATGCTTTGTACTTCTCAGTATTGTTTAGAGCTAGAGAGAAATACCTGTAAAAGCAAATATTTTTATGCACTTGCTGAATTCCCAAGCACCAGCATACTCTGGTGCAACAAAAAAGGGAAATTTAACCAGCTAACTTCTTGTTATAAGAACTCCCGGGTTGGGCAATTACAAAAATTTGCTATGAATCAGGGGGGAAGTGATGAACATTTATTTTGCAACACTTCCGATGCAAAGACGGTTCCCCAAAACACAAGCAACAAGGGAGACAGCCCAATTTATAGTTATACAGCCTTTTAACATCTAGTATTTCCATCTTCTCTGAACCTGAAGACTATAATAGATAAACGAGGTAAAGACATTTTGAAATAGAAGGTAGGTCCATCTTTTTCTTTCCAACTGTTTTGTTTGCTGAGGTATTTACTGAGTCTCCAGTAAGTCCAGAACTGGAAGTGTGATGTCCCAGACAAAATCTAAAAAGCTGTCAGAGGAATACATGGAACTAAGTTGAATTACGGGGTTTTTTTGCAAATAAAGTACCTGCTGCATGCTAGGAAACATCCTAGACAAAATTTTAATTTTTTACTGGGTTTGATACTGAATTTTTAAAAGAGAGAAAATATTCCTCAGTCACAGAATTGTATTCACAAAATTATTTATGTTGGAGAGGACCTTGAAGATCATTTAGTTACAGCCCCTCCAGGAATATGTTCCGGTAGACCTGGTTGCTCAATGTCCCAAACAACCTGGCCTCGAACACTTCCAAGGATAGTGCATCCAAGCTTCTCTGGGCAACCTGTTCCATTGCCTCACTGCCCCCATAATAAAGCTTTTCTGTCTTGTTTCTGACCTACATCCTTGAAAACACATGAACTAACACCTTCAGCAAACTTACCACATTCAACAATGGGTTACTTGAGTTGATAGATATTGCTGTGACCTATTTTGATATTTTCTGCTTGCAGCTGTTTACCCACCCGCCTGACATCTATTCATCTCAAACTTTGTATATAGGAGATAGAAAAACAATCTTTAGATCTTAAAATAGCAGTCACCCTGTATGTCAATGTATGTCTATAAAGTTTATGCAATACTCCTGACATCACCAGCTTTTTTTTCACACAAATTGTTTTGTTGCAGCTATAATCATATCTTTAGAGGACTTATCCATAAAAAAATTCTTCATTGAATCTTTCAGGGTAAATATCTTTCATTGTTAGCAAATAAAATTAAATTCATTCCTAAACCAAGCAATAACTAGCTGGAGTCTAACATATGTAAGTGTGTGTCGTGATCCTCCAGCCTGAAGGAGTCACGGGATTTTTCTTCATCATGGATATTCCTGTGTTGGCAGGCATGAATGGGTCAGCCATTGAAAACTTCTCCTGTGTGGTTTATAACATTTTCCTCATGAACTGCACTTGGCAGGCAGGAAGGGATGCTCCAGCAGATACACAGTATTTTCTCTATTGGCAGAATTCAAGGTAAGTAAATGTGCTTGAGCTAGGGAATTCTGAATTCTCATTCACCACATCACAGTGCCCATGTTTAACTAAAATACTTCACTGTATGCAGAGATGATGAGGAGATGGAATGTGATCTTTACGTTAAAGATGAAAATTGCAGAAATATGGGATGTATCTTCCAAAACGTGACCATAGGGACTGAAAAAGCTTACTTCCTGGTGAATGGGTCTAGCAATGACTCCTTGATCCAGTCCTATGATGAGTACATTGACCTGTATAAAATTGGTAAGTAAATAATTTATTTCAGCTGTATTTTAATTATTATATTAAAATAGTAGAACATTTATCCCTGACAAGGAATCATGTACCCTGTCTTACCTAGAGCTGAGAGTAAGAGACTGTGGCCTCCTCAAGAAAACCTATTCCCAAAGTAAAAGACAAAGAGGGCAATTAAACAGGAAGTCTCCACAGCTGCATTCTGTCTCAGATTCTTTAACAATCTACCCATATGGGTTTTAGGTTTTTCCCAAGTAAGGCCCACAAAGCTTAAAAACTGTGCTTTTCCCTGCTGCCCTTTCAGTGACGGCCAAACACTTTTCAAGAGAGGAGAGTGGAGACTATTTAGAAATTTATCTGAGTGCTGATTTCTGCTTTTCATTGCCAGTGGGCATGATGTACAGGACACCACACCCTGGAGAAAATAAATTAAGACATGTACGACATATCTTATGCATGTGGTGCTGTACTCAAACGAGTCCTGTGCAGTTACTTTTACTGTGACAAAGTCTTGTTGGATATATGACACTGGTTTTGGTATTATGTTAAAAAAATGAACAAAAAAGACTTCATTCCATAAGAAGAAATTGAGCTGTAATGTCACTCATGGCAGAAAAAAGAAGATTGTTTTTTCACCAAGTAGCCCAAGTAGCCAAATAGGCCAGGCCTGTCCCTAAAGTCTGATGTAAAGTAGTAGTGTAGATGATATTAAACTTTCTCCTATCAGCCTTTTGTCACCATTTCTGCCATGAATGACTGCGTTTTGCTGTTCCAATAATCATGTCATTGGCAATGATCAAAATATAAAGGTCCTCATGCTTTTGCTTACATCTGTGAAGTGAGGGGAGATATGCAAAGAAGCTGGTTAGACTATTAGAAATGGAGTGTCTTTCTTAAACTTGTATGGCTATTTCTTTTGCAAGGAGGGAATAAAATGCATAGTTCACAACAGACTGAAAGCAACTTCTTCGTGTCACAGAAGCATCATGAGGAGACTTAGAGAAAACAATAAAGATCTTTGAATTTCTTACTTTAGAGATAGCAGCAGGTATCTCCAGTTATAAACATCCTCTTAAAAAGAAGAAAGTACTCTACCTTATCATCTAGGAAAGTAAATGGAGGGGATTATGTCTTCATATGCTCCTATACCACGTTCCCTGTCTTAGTCTCTTTTTTTATTTTTCTGATCCTGTGTACATGGTTTAGAAAACTTTGGTCTTTCAACTATTTCTAATTGGTCCTAAGAAAAATAGATACAAACTAGTATCCTTCTTCATAGAGGTGTTACTTGCAATTTCACCCTCTTTCATCAAATTAAAAAAAAAAGGACGCCAAGTGATTTTAATTATTTCAATTCTTGGTTATATCATTTCAGAAAAGCTCATGCCTCCATCAAATATCAGAGTCAAGTGTGATGAAATTAAAAATGATTGCATAATTCAATGGCAACGACCTCAAATAAGTCATTCTAACAAAGACAAATGTTTTAAATATGAAATCAATGTAAAGTACAAGGTAAGAATGTCTTCATTTGCACTTAATATTAATTCATATGTTTGCATTTACCAATATACATAGGTGAAAAGAAAATCAGTTTCTCTTCTATGATGTAGCCTTCCCTATACATAGCATCTTATTCCTTTGTGGTCCATATTTTCAGGTCCGTACCAAATCCTGTTATGCCATTCTGCCACATTTTTTGTCTGTTTTTTAAACCCTACTTCCTTGAGTAAGATACTGATGGAGATACACTGGATGACTGGGACAGTCCCAGAGGAGAAGCATGGTTAATCAGGATTCAAACATATCACGGCTTTGTCTGTGACAGAGCTCAGAAAAGTCACTTCTTTCACTAAAACCTGTTGGAGTTGCCCTGGATTGGACTATTTCCAGTGGAGACTGGATTTCTGTGGAAAAGCAGAGCTGGGCTTTAAATAGTGAAAAGAGAACTCTGCGTTCACTTAACAAGTTTGAGTTAATGGAAGTGAATTAAATGTCTCCATACATGAAATGCATTAGCCTACCCACATACAAGCAACATAGCTGTTGGTGTAAAAGTAGAAGACTTGTAATGATGAATTAAAGGGAAATAAATGTGAGAGAAAGCAGAAAGACAGTGCAATTAAGGACAGGTTTGTGGGGGAATGACCTTGGCTTTACAAGTCTTTTGGCAGCAATAGGGAAGGATTGAGGCTGCCGTGTTCGACTGCAAGAGTAGATGTAAACCTCTGTGGCAGAATTGCATCAAAAGGCCACAGGGTGGCAGATAGAGACTACAAAGGAAAAACCAGAACTACAACCAGATTTGGCCACCCTCTTAGTAGGTGAACCCTTGAAGGCTTCCCTAGGTTTCTGAAATTTGGAATTTCTTAGTCTGGATTTGGCTTGCTATTTCACAGATGAGTTTTTTTGCAAGCCCAACTAACTGCCATGAAACAGTGTTACTTTTCTGAATCACCTGGCTGTTTTAACAAGGGAACCTTATTGAAAACTCTGTGTGACACTGGAATAAAAGTCTATTGCAGTAAAACCATACATATTTTTTAAATAAATTTTAACATATGTAATATTAATTTTATAAAGAATACTTAATTCACACCTTGTCTGAATTTTCTAGCTTTTTTTCGTAATCATTAGTGGTTTTCACCTAGCTAATTATGTCCAGGTCCAGCAATTATTCTAGCAATTGACCAGTGTAGGGTTCCTTGAGACTTATAAAATGGAACTATAAACATATCTTTGGGGGACTTAACCGTAAAAAATTCTTCTGCCAAATTTATTACTTTATTACTGCCAGGTCTAAACTTATGGCTTTTTACCAATACACTATAACCAACAAATGCTGTATTACACTCAGCCTTTAAACTTTACTTTTCACAATTGAAGTTTCTTGCATTGGGAGCAAACAAAAAAAAATTAAAAGGATAACACCATCAATAACATAATTTCAATCACATTTTTTAATGTTTGAAAAAAAAGGTTTGTTCTTCAGCGATGTTTTTTGTTAGGGCTTTATAGATCAGGATATCTCAGAAAACCAATAGGCAAGACTAAGTGAAAACTGAGGTGAAAAGTCACCAAATATCTCTACCCTCCCCTATGTCATTTGTCACTAGGTTCTCCCAATTCAGTAAGCAACAGATCTGCTTTCTTCTTAACCTCTCTTGTTGTCAATGAATTCATCAAACACTTTCTTGTATTCACCTCCCTCACTAGTCTTGACTCCAGCTAAGCTTTGTCTTTCCTGACTCCATTCCTGTATGTGCAGATGACATATTTGTATTCCTCCCAAATCCTTTCTTCTGTCTTTTGCATAATTCCTTTTTGTCTCTGAGTTCAGGCTCAATCTTCATTCTCTGCCATGCTCACCTGTCACACTTGCTTGATCTTCTGCACACCAGAATGGACCATTCAAATGTGCCCAGAGAAGGGCAATGAAGCTGGTGAAGGGTCTGGAGCACAGGTCTTATGAGAAGCAGCTGAGGGAGCCAGGGTTGTTTAGCTTGGAGAAAATGAGGCTCTGGGGAGCCTACATCCACCTGATAAGACATTGTAGCAGGTGGGAGTCAGTCTCTTCTCCCAAGAAACCAAACACAGGACAACAGGAAATGGGCTCAAAGTTGCACTAGGGGTGGTTTACATTGAATTTTAGGGTGATTAGGTATTTGAGCAACAGAATTGCTCAAAATTTCCTGTTCAGGAAATTAATGGAATCACCATTCCTTGAAGCACTCAAGAACATGTGGCTGTGTGTTCAGTCCAGGTGTCAGGATCAGATTGGCCTCCACCAGTTGCAGTGCCTGCCTGGAGTGGAGCAGTGTCAGATACACCAGCCCAATGCACACAGAAATGGTCAGAAGACATTTAATACCTCAGCATCCCAGCAAGGGGTCCCCAATAGTTTCCTGAGTGAGGTAAAGGGGCAAGCAAAGAGATCCCTGGCAGTGTGGAGCAGCACCCCTTGGCAGAGGACAGTGGGCTGGAGTTAATGAGATACCCCATGAGCACCAAGTGTGATGCTTACATGAATAACCTTGGGAGTTATCACACAAAAAGCACACAGCTGATTAGGGTAGAGCACATAAAATGCAGCAAGTTTTGGGAAAATCCAGCCAAAGGCAACATAAGTAACGATATTTATTGCAATGTAGAATAGTGATCTTAGCAAAGCATAAAGGGTTTCATTATAAGCAATATATGGGTTATTGCTGTCCTTCCATCACTCATCTCCTTGTTATTCTTACACATTTAACCCTGCAATATGGCACTTGCAGACATTGTTTAGTTGTTAACATGGCAGTGCTGGGTTAATGGTTGTACTTAATGATCTTAGAGGTCTTTTCCAAGATAAACAATTCTATGATTCTTGTGCTCTGAGGAGGTTGTCCTTGTTGATCAACCAGTAACCTGGCCCTCGAGGGCACTTTCCCTGAAGTACCAAGGCCCGTGACTATGAGGTTTCCCGTAGAGGGTCTCATCTGCTTTCCTTTCTTGATCATGAGGTCTGGAACAAGAACCTACTACATTAACACCTCTGCTGGTCTGTCCTCTGATGCCTTCACACAAATTCTCTTACTGGTTCATTATTTATCCCCAGACAGAGCCCTATACATACAAGGCACTCCTTTATACACAGTAGAAGGACCAGGTTACCAAGCCTGTTTGCAAGGCCACCATCACCCTCCTTGGTGAAATGCATCCCATGCCTGCCCAGTAGCTCCCATTTCTCAAAAAGGATCCCAAGGTCATAGAAGACAAAGCCCTACTTGTGACAGCAGTTGCTCAGCCAGGCATTGACCTGGAATTACTGCAATTCTGCTCAAGGCTTTCCCTCTCACTGGAAGGCCTGAAAAGACACCATCTAGACTTTCTGCCTTTCACCGCCCCCTCCAGGTTACCCCTGGGCCTATAAAGAAGAACAAGGGTTTCATTGGCTGGATATTTCTCCTAGAATGATCCCTGTGCATAATTTATCTTGACTGCAGATACTAGAAGGTGTCCTGGACAGCAGCTTGCTTTATCAAGTCTTAGAATGGTTGGGGTTGGAAGTGACCTCAAATGGAATGTGACCATGTAGTTTCAATCCCCCTTCCATGTCAGGGACACCTTTCATGGGACCAAGTAACTTAGAACTCCATCCAGCCTGGCCTTGATCACTTCCATGGATGGGGTATCCCCAGTTTCTCTGGACAGTCTGACCCAGTGCATCACCACCAGCACAGTAAAGAATTTCTTCCGAATATCGAACATAAACCTACCCTCCTTCAGCTTAGGGCCATCCCCCATGTGCTGTTAATACACATCCTTGTGAGAAGTCCCTCTCCAGCCTTCCTGTAGGACCCTTAGGTAATGGAAGGTGCTGTAATCTCTCCCCAGAGTCTTTTCTTCTCCACGAGCAGCCTCGTGTTCAGATGCTATGTAAGCATGCATCGAATTATTTGAAAAAATAAGTATGGATTAATTGAATTTTGTTTTAAAATGGTGTATTGCAAAATAATTACAAATATATATAACTAGAAGTCTAATGGAGATGATGTAGTTTGCAGTCATTAGTTGTGTGGTCAGTATAATATGTGGTACTTATTCAGAAAAGATGAGCAAATTTTATTCTATCTATCAAAAATGTAGTGTAGGGAAGCCTAAAATAGCTGTGAATCCATGACAGTCCCAAATATTTTAATCTAAAAGAAAACAATATTTGCATAATATTTGCAATTACATACAGTGACATTTATTGTAAAATTAAAACATTAGATAAAACTAAAAAGTTTATTTCTGAGATTTTTTTTTAATTATCTTTTTTTCCCCCTGGTGTGTGTAAGAATAAATTTATTGTTTCCATTCAGGTCTGGCTCACTTGTGTTTCAGTTTAATCGCCAATCTGAAATAAAATTTATATCTCAACTGCAATGACAAGGAAAACAAATATCTTTCCATAGCAGAATTAATTACTATATAAACTTGGCATTGTAGATGAATTGGATATTAGATACTAGATGTTAGAGAAATCATTAGTTCTTCTGAACAAACCAGAAAGTACATAAGAGAATGCAGAAAATTGGGACAGTATGTAAAAATTAATTATTATTGAGACATAAACCAATCAATGATAAAAATTGACTTATTTGTTTTTCTTTTTCTCTCAATTTACAGGATAATATTAAAGGAAAACCCATATATACTTCTATACAAGTGAGTCTGTTTGTTCTATTAATCAGCAATACATGTTTATTTCATTGTCAACTGTGAAAAGTAAATAGTATGCAAATATCTTTAAATCAGAATGTGCTCAGTGTCCTATGCTTTACGGGATCCTTATTTATAGATTTCATGAATGTGTCAAACTGCTAAATCATCATGGCATATGTAATTTATTATACATTTATGGGCAGAACTCTTTTGCTTTTCTGTAATTTTGAAAAATCTTCCAGTTTTCATTATATTGTCTACTCTCCCTCTCAAATATTTGGAACAGAATTTGAAGTAACACATCCCTGACAGCAGAGGAAAGATAAAGGATCTCCTAGGAATTTAATTTTGTTTATGAAAAACATAGATCACAAAAGTCCTCTTAGGATGGAGACTGTCATCCAGGTATGCTGCACCTCCTTTTAATCCATGCAGCTTGCACATCCCTATGCAAAAGTCTCCAAGAACAAGAGTATTGCAGTAAATTCTGGTAACATTAATTATTGCAATCTTCTACTTATTTTACAGGTTTGGCTGGAAAGTTATGCTTTGTCTGAGAAGTCATAATGCAAGGACTGAGGCAGGTGCAGAGACACCTTCCTCGAGTCACTCAGTGCTAACAGTACTGAAATGATATGGTTCAAGATGTTTGTCTACCTTTCTATGTGCTATGGAAAATTATCAATAAATCGAACCATATCATAAGAAATCACAAGTTATACTTTTGCAGTGTAAAAGATTAAATGCTTTTAAATTAAAAAATTTAGTGAGTGTCAAGTTATTTTTTTGAGATACACATTTGCATACATATTACATAAATAAGAATAATGATTTTTTTTTTCTGCTCTTGAACAGCAGCCTACTTTAATAAACAATGCTTTCAGAACCTCTTAAATGTTTCACTGGTAAATGGCACATGCATATTTTCTACACCTAGGTATAGAACAAAGAGAAGCAACTCATTTTTTTGTTTTCTTTAGGAAGGGGGAAATAGTCACACATTTCCAAGATCCAATATAAGAAAGAAGTATCTCTTGAAAATGAGAGTAGCTGGCAGTGCTTGTCTTGTGAACCCAGCCTGGGGGGAATGGAGTGCACTTGTTGAGTTTGGTAAGAACAAATATATGCCCTGGGCTACTCTTCCCCCAGCCTGTCTCCCTCCTGTCTACCTCCCACACTGCTGTGCACATACTGACACACAGATGTACCAAGGACTGGAAAAAGTTTTGCCTCACACCAGACTAGTGTAGTGTGTGGTAGAAGACAGAGTAGGAAGAGACTTAATAGATTTCTTAACATTCTAACACTGGAAATAACATTAAAAAGTCTCCCATTTGCAGCTGTAGTAAGTTCCTTCTTACTGCAGGGGGTGGACAGATAGGATCAATGTTAATTCTTCCCATCAGACATTTCTGCTAAAGTGATAAACTACAGAGTTCATTTTTATACCAAGTGAAACTTTTCAGACTGACATTCACCACAGAGAGTCAGCACAGTAGATGTTTGACACAACATGAAGTTCAACAAGACCAGGTTCAAGGCACTGCGCCTGGGTTCAGGGTGACCACTGGTATCAATACAGGCTGGGGGATGACAGGATTGACAGTAGCTTTGCTGAGAAGGTCTTGGGGGTGCTGGACTTGGATGAGAGGCTGGACATGACCCCGCAAGGTATTCTTGAAGCCCAGAAAGCCAAACATATCCTGGGCTGCATCAAAAACAGGGTGGCCAGCAGAGCAAGGGAGGGAGTTCTGCCCCTCTGCTCTGGTGGTGAGACCCCACCTGCAGTGCTGCATCCAGCTCTGGGGTCCCCAGCATGGGAAGAACACGGACTTGTGGACATCCAGCTCACTTGAGGGTCACCTGAGGGTCACAAGAGGGATCAGAGAGCTGGAACATCTCTCACAGTCTGAGAGAGTTTGGAAAAGAGAAGGCTCCAGAGACACCCTCTTGCAGTCCTCCAGTACCTAAAGGGGCTACAAAAGAGCTGGAGAGGGACTTTGTGCAAGGACATGTAGTGATAGTTCAAGGGGGAATGGCTTTAAACTGACAACTGTAGATTTAGATTAGATTTTAGGAAGAAATTCTTCACCATGAGGATCATAAGGCACTGGCACATATTGCCCAGACAGGTTGTGGATGCCCCATCCCTGAAAGTGTTCAAAGTCAGGCTGGGGCTCTGAGCAACCTGGTCTAGTGGAAGGCATCCCTGCCTATGGCAGAATGGCTGGAATTAGATGATCTTTAAAAGTCCCTTCCAACCCAAACTATTTTATGTACTGGAATTCTACGATCTCTTCCTCATATAATAACAAAACCAAAAATAATTATAACATAATTTTTAAGAATAATAAATGTTTCTCTTCCAGGAAATGAAGAAATTATATCTTCTTCAGTATGGATTTTACTTGTCGTAGCAGTTGCGACACCCTTAATGGCAATCACCACATTTTTGTTCTGCAAAAGGTAAATTTAATTTATGCATTTATTTTATTTTCTCTGTGTGTTTGTAACACCTGAAGTTCTTAAACAAATAAGGTGGAGGTGTCTCTGTAGGATACATAAAATAAACCACATATGTGAAACAGAAATAGAAAGGATATTCTACTATATGATGCACTTTGCATAGAAATATACAGTAATTCAGAAAAGATACTGCTCTCTCAATCTGTTAAAATTTTCCCCCCACTTTTCTCTGTAATGACATAGGACAAATTCCTTTTCCTTTCAATGAAGGAATTTTACTATTAGTAGAACTTTAATCAAAAACAAATCTATTACCATCCAAATTATTAATGTTTTCCTGATATATGTTCATTCCGTGTTGAGATTATGTATATCTTTCAGTTCACTTCCAAGACTGAAGAGGAAGATAAGAGGCAGTTCAAGACGACAATGGTCTTGTCACATTATTTTGAATAACAAAGTTATTCAGCTTTAATTTTGTATTGAATATGTTTTGATTTCCAGGACTGGCTGTTGGAAGGCAGCATTTCCACGGATCCCAGGACCAAAACCTGCTTTTTTTACACTGGCTGATACAAATCCAGAGGTATATTCTCTTTCTTTTTTTATATTAAATAGGGGAAATACATACAAAACTCTACTGGATGAATTTTTAAATAAGGAACTTATTAAAAAGGATCACTCTTTGCCATATTCTGAAGAATTGTAAAATAAAATCAGTAGGTAAGTTAAGGGAAACCAAACGTAGTGCTCTTCCAGAACCATGGGGTTTCTCCCATTCCAGTCTCACAGGGGCTCGGGCTGATGTTCCCATTGCCAGATCCAGGCAGCAGGAAGGGCTGTTCACTTTCCCAACACGAGGCACAGACATGAACGATGACACAAGAGAGCACAGCAAGGCAGCCAGACACAAAACCAGCACAGCTGCCTCCACCAGCACCACGTCAACACCATCAGCAATTTCATAATTCGAGTCCCAGACACCACAGCCCTCCTGCTGCTCTCCAGCTGAGCAGGGCTGAATTCACCAGTGGGACAAGTACACCTCCTTGCTCTCTCCGTTTACAACCACCATAAAGTTCCTCACATCTGATCCCAGCCTCTGAGCCCTGTGTCCCCCACCCAGGGTCCCGTTATCCAAGCTGCCACCTTGAATCCCTCCAAGTGCACCCCTCCCCTACTTACCCACTAGCAAGTTACACACGCAGGGTAGAAAACAATGTGACACAGAAAACAGCTTAAAATAGGGTTTTGGAAGGAAATAGGACAGACTGTGGTGGTCATACAGAGCAAAAACAGGTGAAATGCTCTCAGAACTGTGCATAAGCAGAGGCTAATCTAACATTATGTATAAAACTGATGGAATTTTTTATTTTCCTTTCAGCTGATGGAGAGCAAAATTCAGTCAATAACATCTGAAAATGAAGAGATAGTATTAGTTGCTGACGTCGTGAGATAACCAAGAAAAATGGAGGAGTTTGAAACTGCATTTCTTGGACAACTGTATATTCCTGTGGAAAGTCTGGAATAATATATAGGGTTTTTTTCACTTTTTCTTTTTCTTTTATAAAACAGTGATGCAGCCAAGAGAGAATGACACCTTGCACACAATCTTTTAAAATGCCATTGTATTTGCTTATAGTTTTGGCTAATTTCAACTGTTAGGGTGAGTTGTCCTTATTGGATATCTTCTATTCTGTAAATATTATTGAAATATTTCATCAAGAAATTTCAGTTACATTTTAATCTTAAGGAAAAATAATTGATTTTCTGTCTCATATTAAAAAGAATAATAATTAATTTATTGAGATTGAAAAATTCTGATGCCTGAATTTCATTTTGCTACAGTCAAAAATGGGCCAATTCAGACTAGAAGTTTCTTTGGAGCTCTTCAAGTACACATGGTCAACTAGAAAAATGAGATTGGCTGAGATTTTTACACTTGACATTTGAACATTGATATTTCATTTTTAGACTAGTTTTATAATGATACTAGACATTTGATTATTAGACTAGATATTCCCAGAACTATTTTCTAGTGCAGAGGACAATTTACATGTAAGAATCCAGACACACTCTCTTAAACCCCTAAGTTAGGTGGACACATGTAAACTACCTTTAGAAATTAGCCCTGACCTGAGCTAACCTCTGGACTATGTCCAGGAGTTGTTCAGGACATTGCTTGTAAATCCTGGCCAAAGTAGTGCTGGGAACAGTTGTTCCTGGACATGTTCCAGTGCTGGGGTGCCTTCCAGTGCTGTACTTTCTCAGCTTATATTGTAGCTGAACACAAACAGCTCTTGGCACACTTTGACACTGTTAATGATTACCTTTTGGTCAAAGACTCACCTAGGAAGCCTTTTTAGCAGATCAGAACAACACAGCAAATTTCTTAAAGAGGCTGAATTCATGCTGGACATGCTGGTAAACCATCTTTATTTTTCCCAGTATGCAGCAGTGGTCAGAGTGGAAATGTTCTTAATAACTTGCTAAAGGAGTGATGGGGTTGTAAGAGACTGCACTGGTTTATAACCTTGCACAGTAACTTTCCTCTTGGGCAAAACTGCCAGTGAGGCATAGTTTGGCTCCAGTCCACCAAAACCTAGGTATGAGCTATGAACAACCATTCAGTGGCTTCCTGTAAGGAAGAAAGGGAATAGTAAAGTATAATACAGACAGTATCAAGACACTCAAGAGATGGCATTGGGGTCTTCTTAAACAGAACTTAAACAACTCCTCATTTGTTTCCTGGTTTCTCCTGGAAAGGGATAACATACTTAGCTGATTCAGGAAAGGTGTTACAGACAGAACCCTGATGGATTAGTCCACATTATAGTTCAAAATCATTCAATCACAGAATGATTAAGGTTGAAAAAGACCTCCAAGATCATTGAGTCCATTTAACACCACCTCCTTTTCAACTAAGCTGTGCAAGTGCCACATCCAGTCATTTCTTGAACATTTCCAGGGATGGTGAGCCACTCCTCATACAACTTACAAACACATCAGTTAAAAATAATTCAGCCACTTTTTGGGCAGCCTGAAGGTACTGGTCAGGTGACACTGTAATACCACCTTCACCTAGAACCTCACCAGACATGTCATGCAGACAACAGCATGCAAATCCCTGAATCAAAATTAATCAGGCACACTGACACATACTTTGCACGACAAATATGTGTGATATGGAAGGATGATCCTTCAGAAAAGTTACTCAAGCTGGCAGTGGTCACTGAGGTGGGTGATGGTACCCAAGTAGAGCATCTTTGATGAATAGACAATTTCAGATCACATTGAACTGTGACTACATGTGCACTGGATGTGTTTCTTTTAGGCTACATAGAACAAGCAAATTAAGTCCTTTAGTGAGTAGAAGATTTGAAACATGCATAACCTGTTCCCAAGGTACTGAAAAAGCTGAAGAGGACTTAGCCAATACCAGTATGTGGTTCTAGAGACAAAATACTGCAGCTCAGCCCTGCCCTGCATGTGCTCTGATTAAACTGTTACTCCTTTCACTTACCTAGTTTTTTCACCCAAGATTTTAAAACAGAAAATAATATTAACATGTCCTTCTAGAAGGAATCAGTGGGTAAAGGTGGGCAAGACTGAGTAGTGCAGACTGAAAAACTAAGACGTTTAAAATTTGAAAAGTCTGTGAAGTAGGTTGCTATTGTTGGATCTGAGCACATGCACTAGCAAAAATTCCCAAACCCACCCTACAATTTTGGTTCAATAATAGCAGGATAAGAATAGTTCTTCCTCTAACAGGCTACTAAGGATCCTCCCTCACTCCTAAGAAGCCTAGGGAATTCTTCGCCTTCTGGCATTCTGGCCTCTGTTGGGAGTGGAAGGTAGAGGTTAACTGAAATCCCGCTTGCTATGAGCATTCAATAACAGCAGGAAATAAAAAAAAATCTGTTACATGCAGATTATGTAACTGCATGTCAGATGACATGTAAAACAAATGGGGAAGTGGCTAACACTCAGCATAAGCCAGAGCCACATCTGAAGTTGCTGGAAGTTAAAACAAACAATATGGATTAGGCTCTCATATTTATATGACTGCAAAGATTTTTGCCAATGGGACATTATCTTATTCATTAAACGCTTTGGATATTTTCTTTTGATTTATGCACACAGTTTTGCACCTAACTTATGATGTTGTAGCCTGAGATGAACCAAACATAAACAACCTACAGCTGGGCAGTGAAAAGTTTGGAAATTTGGGTCTGGAATTTTCCTTGGAATTTCTTTGCCAGAAAATATGCAAGACAGAACTTTCTTGTCTGTATATATATGCTAAGGATTGATCTTCCTGAAAGGAGAACCTGGGCTTGTGCAGGTGCCCTAACAAACCCATACAGGCAGTCACTTTAAGCATGGGCTAGTCACACAACATTGCTGTTATTTCCAGAACATACTATTTATGAAAATCTGTTTATTTATAGAAGTGGTATTTCTATGACCATAGGCATATACTGTGATTCTACTGAGCATTTATGTCATTTTGGGTAGTGTGTTTGCATACTGTGGATATTAATGCTTAGTTCATCTGACATAACAGGAAGGAAGAGTTAGTTGCATGATCACTTCATGTGAAGTTGTTAACATCTGCCAATCAGGAAATTTAAGGAAGCTCAAAAGCAGTGAGGGAAACGATAAACTGAGCAGCTTTCTAACTTGCAGCATTTGTTACTTAATACTGTCATGCAGTAAAAGAAAGCTAACTGCCAGGGCAAAACACTTACTGATTTCTGCATGTAACTACAACTGCACATTAAAGAGTCCTTGTTGCTGCGAACCAAAATCAAAGAAGATAAAAGAGGAGAGTTTTTTCAAGAGGAGGTATGTCTTTCTATGTTGTGCATTGATTTTCTTGTGCCACAAAAGATTTTTTGAGGGATAAAAATGTTTGCCAAGGGGTAAGTTAGGCACGGTCATACTCGTGTATGCACAAAATCTGGATTACCTTCCTTCACGTTTAAGGAATTCTAGAGAAAATTTTGAGGGTCCTTTAGCCTAATTGATTAAAAGTATAAATGTGTATATACAAAATTTCTAAAGATTTCTGTAAGATCCAAGGAAGGCTATGAAATGTCTATGACATCTGTTGCACTATGTGACATTTTTTATCTGACAACTATTTTTCAATAACTGAAAGAAATGCTATTTTCTGTATCCTTTCTGTAAATTACTTTAACTAAAAAAATGTGGATTTCTGCTTCTTGGGGAAGAAAAAAATAGTAAGTCACAAAATCATGATTGAGGCTGGAAGGCACTTGTGGAAATTGTCCTGTCCCGGCCCTTGCTCAGAGCAGGGTCAGCTACAGCAGGTTGCTCAGGGACTTGTCCTGTCAGTATCTCCAACACTGGAGACTTCAAAGCTTTCCTGAAAAACCTTTTCAAGTAGTTGACTCCCTCACAGTAAAAGGTGTTTTCTTGTGTTTAAATTGTATTTGCATTATTTCAGTTTTTGCCCATTGCTTCTTGTCCAGTCACTTGCCACCACAGAGCAGAGTCTGGCTCTATCTTTCTCATTCCCCACAGCTGGGTATTTGTACATATGGATAACATCCCACTGAGCCTTCACTCTCCAGGATGAACAATCCCACATTTCTTAGCCTCTTCTCATATGTCAGAGCCCTTAATCATCTTTGCTGGACTCCCTCCTCCCTGTCATCCCATTTCTCCAGCTACTCCTGAAGAAAAATAGTTGTATATCACTCATTTCTCCTAGTTTTGTATCATCTACAGCAATCAGAATACTGATCTAAAAACTGAATTAGTTGTATTTAGGCAGCAATTTGATAGTAATATTTCATTGCTTGGTACGCTTTTTAAGGTTTCTATTCCTATGTCAGTGCTTCCAGGAAGGCTTAACAAATGTATGATGTTCTCCCTATCTCTGCAGTGTATAAATATCAGTTTATCCTCACATTACCCTATGAGGAAAGTACAAAGTTGCATTTCTGGAAATGTGTCATGGGCAGGAGCAATTTTCCCAGGGACACTCAAGCAAATAAGTCACTGGTCTCAGGTGACGTTTTCTGGTAGCATCCCACACTCACAGCCTAAGAATAAAGACAATAGGCAGAACAGTACACTAAGAGGGTAAGAATTGGTAGTGCTTAAGTCAGTATTTAGTGCATGCTTTCTGTAAACACTACTATAGTCTAAGTGACTGTATTTTAATTCTGACACATTGATAAGGGGGATAGATCGGGTTTATAACAAACTGTCCTGGAGAGAGCTAGGGAGTGAGCTAAGAGCTGAGGAGTGTGGAAACCAGGTGCTTAAATCCCCGAACCAGGGGTCCCTCCCCTATGTAGCAGGGTAGATACACGCCTGTAAACCTGGCCAGGGGAGAAAGAGGAAAGAAGCAAAGCAGAAAAAATCATCCAGTTTGGGCATTTTTGTCCTAATAGATTCTATTTTACCTCCAATTTTAATGAAATATGAGGAAATACTGCTTACAGCAAAATATGTATGGTTCTTCTGGACTGATCCTCCAAATAACACTCACAATGATTTTGACATAAGTGTTCCTTCTGGCACCTTCAATATTAAGCTGTCCTCAGACCAGATAGAGCTTTACCACACCTGTCTGCAGAAGACCAGTCTTCTGGGAGAGGGTGGAGGTCCTGGAGGCAGAAAATTCCTAAAAATAGGGTTCTGGAGCTACTTCCTTGGCCACTGTGCAGAAGGTCTGGATTCCTCAGCTAAATGGCTTAGGGTTCACCACAGCTCCCATGTCTCTTATCCTGCCTGCAGGCAGAGAAAAACCTGACTTGGCTATATGTTGGGGCATTCAGCTGGAATGGTCATTACTTATGGGGAAAATGAATGCTTACAGCTATTTCCACTGCACATCCAATGAAACGTCCAGCGTGTGGAGAAAATGGTGCCAGCAATCACTTCTCAAAATAGACAGGGCTGCAGATGATTCCTATGGCCAGATGAGTGTTTCCATGAGAAGGCATGAAGAGTACTTTCTTGAAAGCACAGGAGTAATCAGAACAGAGAGAGGGAGATGCCAAGAAGAATGAAACAAAGA
>VZTN01033472.1:2452-20393 GCA_013400515.1 Erpornis zantholeuca | reverse complement strand
AACAATTCCACAGTAAAAGGTAAGAAAACAAAATACATTACACTGCTGATTGTTGCATTTTCTTGTTGTTGCTCTAGAAAAAAAAAAAAAAGCATTTAAACTTCTGAATATTGATTTTGAAAGAAAAAGAACATCTTAAATGGAATTCTGTAGGTTCCAGTATGCAAGCACAAAAGTCCATAAATCTAGGGGGCACTTTTAGCTTTTTTAATAGGAAAAAAACAACCAAACATAAAAACAAAGCAGAAGAAAGAAAAGTCAGTGTGATCTTCCTTGCTGATACATAATGCAAAATGAACACAGCTCACACTTGTAGAAAACAGAGTTTTCAAGATATGAACCTTTTCAGCACAAAGCTTTGTACGGAAATAAAATTTTCCAATATTCCAATGCAGTTGAAAAGTGCTAGTTCCCCAGTCTGGCTGTGCTTTCAGGTAGCTCTACTTCTTCTGCAACATGAAGTTCCTATCATTGCAGGCATGGTGTGAATTCCATACAGGTTTAATACATAGGGATGTACAATGCTACACCTTCAATCAAAGGCAGCTTGCTGTTATCTGTGCTAAAACTTGTTTTGACTCTTCTCCAATCTGCACATACATGTAAGAGATTATCCTGTCCTTTAGATTATAACTCTTTCGAGAAAGACTATTATCCAGTTTTATGTTTTAGCTAAAGAGCTGGGATTTCTGTTGATCTTATCACTAGATGTATCCATAGCATACAGTAATTTGTGTTTTCAGCCTTTCTTATTTGAACTTACCTATGTATCTGTCCACTGAAACCAGTGGTTTTCAAGGAAAAGGTTGCACATTGTAACTTAGTGGAGTTTTAAGATGTGTGACTATTTGTACGAGATTCACGCTATCCATCCACACAAAGGCAGACTTTTAATATAATGCTATTTAAAATAGAAATAAAATAGCCTACTCTTTCTAAACTTGCTTTCAAATATTTTAAATAGCTTGCCTACATTCTTTTCCTAATAAAACAGAGGATGTCAAAGAGCATATAAAATTTTCTAAATTAAGGAAAGAAAAACTGGAATGCACATTATATGTAAGTGGTAATAGGCAGAGACAACTTCACTAGGCTGTGACATATGACATCTGGTAGACTATTATCATAATAAATGGGAAAAGTAGGTGAGATTCTGTCAGCAGCAAGGTAAGAAAAAATGCATCTTCATCAGAATGACAAACATACCTGCCTTTAACAAACATAGGTCAAACCAAAATTCAAGTATCTATGAATTAAATATTTTCACTTTATTTAACCCCTTTTCTTTTTGATTTTAACAATTTCATTGAAGTACATCTACATCTATCAGAGATTTATGTAATTTAATTTTTTTTTAGTGAGGATAAATTAAACTTACTAATAACCGACAGCTAAAAACNTCTCTGCAGCTGCCCAGCTGAATGGCAACACCACTAATCTGGGGATCATACTAGGTAATTGATAGTATGTGTGACCTACAAAAAAAATTCTCATGTAAAAGAAGAGGGAAACAATGACTTTCTGAAGGTAGGTCATGTTCCCCCAAACCACGTTTCTTATGGTCCATTTTTCTCCATGCTTTATTCTTCAATTTCATGTCACCAGATAAGAATAAATGAAAAGAACCATCAAAAAATTCTTATTCCATGGAGACTGAAAATTGTCATTGGGTGCTTTAAAAAAACCTTAGAATATTGCCTATTTGTGACTAAAAGCAAGACCTAATTTATACTAAGTCCTTTCAAAACTAGATATATGCCTGCAAAGTAAAATTTCCCAGATTACAACAATTTTCTGTACATAAAAAAGTAACAGAGGTTTGAAAGTCACCAAGCGAACAGACAAGTCACAAAGCAATGATGGGGTTTTGTCAGTCATGGATGGAAGAATGCAGGAAAGTAAATGAACAAGGATTTTTTGGGTTCTTTTTTCATTTGTTTTTGATATGAAAAAAACTTGGAAAAGCAAATTCCCAAGAGGTACTGAAATATAAAATATTAGAAGAAAGATGAAAAGGCAGAATATTAATACTGCATTCCTAGATATCCATTTCCTTGATATTGTGTTAGTTTTGGGGTCTTTCCAACACTGTGCTGGGAAAGACAGTCTGTATGATGGTATTGACTTTTCAACCACTTTCAAGAAATTAATGAGTGATTTGATCATATATTTTCAGTCTACAGTACCAGCTGACAGCATTAAGATACCAGAGAGATTGATTTGGCAACTGTCTCGTGCATGGTCTCACTTCCTAACTATTGTCTCTTGTAACACATAAATGAGGATGCTTGAAGCATAAGGAAAGAAACCACGAAAATTTTGCAATTTCTGTACACTATAATAAATGCATGACAGTTTAATGCTGCTTTAAGGCTATCTGACAGGAGACAGATATCCCCTTTTGGCCTGTCACTGCCTTCCTCCAGAAGATAGGCTTCTGCTATGAAACAACTTGTGTACAACCTCTTCTGTTCACTGACAAAAGAGCTTGGAAACACAAAACTCTAAACTTCTTCAAGCATAAAAAGATGGAGCATGAAGAAAGATGGAGTAAGGCAGCTAACGTGTCCAAAGGAAGATACGTTAGGAAAGCAGAGGTTTCCTTTTACACGGGTTGAATGGCTAACCCATTTTGTAGGGTTGCAATTCTGTTCTCATACCGATTAAATTTTTTAAATCAAGCACCAGAAGCATCTGAAAAGTAAAATAAATAACTCCTTCAACACAAATCCAAAAGAATGCATAGAGACTTGCACAGGAAGTTAATGAAGGAGGATGCGGAGATCTAATGCTGCATGAAGGTGGAGTGGGAATGATATCAGTGAACTAGGGCTCAGATTTCATTCTTGATGGTAGATTGTGACACCCATTCTCCAAAAAGTTGGGCAAGTCAGTCTGCAGGAAGTGGAGAGAATGGCATTTGTACTTTGAAAGTTCTACTTTGCTTTCCATTGTGTAGCACAGTTGTGATAGGGAAAGTAGATTATAAAGGAACTTAACACATTGCTCTACCTATTTACTGGACTGAACTTGGCTAAGTGCTTATGGCTCTTCCACTCAGAAACAAAAGAATAAAAAAAATAATAGACAAAATACAGTAACACTGGTAGTCAGATTATTACAATTTCGGTTCATAATTCTGTGGTTTTAAATGTTGTTCATGTCCAAAACTGAAATAAGAAGAGTATCTACTGAACATTACCATCAATGTACACAGCTGCCTCACACTTCGTAACTTCGTTAGAGACTCCTCATAACCCGTTAGGGAGTATTTCACAAATCATGTCTTAACTGAAAAACTGCATCAATTTGCTACTCTAATCTGACCATCCTTAGTAATAGAACTGGTATTCAAAACAGCACCTAAACCGAGCTCAAGAAGAAGATCTTATAATAAAAACTATAATTAAATACAGCAGACTTTAGAAAATAGAGAAGTAAGAGAAGTCACAATCACTAACTGTTACAGATAAAAGAGAAACTACAATAAGATACAGAATTAAATTGATATGATATGGTGTATTTCAATATATTTCATGCATTCTTTTTGATTTTACAATCCAAACACCAAAACAGGTATCTCAAACTTCATCCACAGAATTTATCTAGAATTATTAAAACATTACTATTTGATAAAAATAGTGCAATCATTTATGCTAGAAAGCATCAATTCAAGCTCATCTACTCTCAGTGAAAAAAAACCCCATAAACAAAAAAACCCAAGTGACCACATTTGTCTTATTTGTTAATTCCTTAGTGTAAGCTTACAATTGATAAGGTAAACTTGAAGAATCTGGAAATTCAATCACAGTAATCTAAATGACCGGTTAATAGCCAAAAAAATAATAGATCTAGTGCAGATTTTACTCTGTGGCATAAAGTTGTTGACAATACATTTCTCAATAAAGAAAAATTGAATTATAGCCTTAGGGTGGTTTAATTTGGTACAAATTTTGAATAATGTTATATACATTTCCAAAGCAGATGCTAAGAGACTCTACAAGGACACTCAGCTCAATCAGAAGCCAGATTAAAGTTCCATCTGGAATGAAACAGTTCCACAGCTCTATTACAATTAGCAGAGTCACCAATGTCAGACTCAAAAGTTGGGCAATCTGAAACTCTTTCTCTTCAAAATACAGCTACTGGTCGAGAAAACAAACAAGTGCTTCACATGTCTTTAAAACAGACTTTTTAAGCAGTCATAAACGTGTATTTTTGTAGTCAGGATGAAAACCCTCATTCTTCTTATTCTGGTCATATGAATCACAAAGACAATCCAGACACAATGATTTTCTATCACCTCTCCCATTGCATGAATGCAGCTTTAGAAGTCACAAGTGTTCGAGTAGCTCCAATACTCAAAATACCAGCAGGCTGAGAATAGCACAGAGGCTATTTTCACAAAATAAAATTCAAGATTGATTTCAAATTGCCCTGATCTTTGCCTTCCCAATTCCCAGAGTTCTTGTTATGAAATAAAGCATTTTCCCAACATGGCATACTGAAGAACCTCAGCCTGAAGTGACCCATCTCTAGACAAAATAAGAACAGAATTACCTATGAGACCTAATGGCTAAAAGTGAAAGTCTAATTCTTCAGCCAAATATTCAGTGTAACAGTATTTTTCTAGACTTAAACAAAAACCAAATTTCAACTCAATTTTACAAAACAAAAGCATCCTTTCAAAGCACAATTCAGTAAATGGTAGTGCTGATACATAGACAGTAAGAAACACATTAAAGACAGAAAAACGAAATATGCCACATGCCTTAAATTTACTATTTTACCATTTAAATAAATAATGCACCACACAAACAAGCAAGAAGTTGGAAATCAAATGCGCATGTCTTGCATCTCTTTCTCCCCAAATGAATCCAGAATGGATGCAGAACAATACAGACTCCTAAAAAATTACATCTCATTGCACACATTTTCATCAAGAAAAGACTTGGTTAAAGAGCATATTTATATTTTTCCAGTTCCCAGTTACATTAATCAGCCTGATTTCTACTGACAAATAATAAGCCACTAAGTCTGAAAATATCTACAATATCGATATCCAGGTAAGAGCAAAGCTAAGAAATAACTGCAGCCGCTGTTCAGTTTGCAGCCTATACTGCTCTGCAATGAAGTAAATTCCAACTTCCAAAGAGAATAGCAATATTCACAATTTTATATTTAGTACCTTTAATTAGTGTTTAAATACTATCCAATAATGTCCACATCTGAAATCTAATCTTCTAAATCTTTAGAGAGAAAAATTAACAATCTGGAGCAATGATGCAACTTTGTCCTAGTCTGACTCTGTTGTTATTTCTGCAAACAGCGCACAAGAGAACTATTGCCAAAACCATGCAGCAGGACGGAGGCATTTAGAAGAAACAAACAGGGAAGACTAGTTGATATTTAAATATAGAAGCAAAACATCAAAATGAAGATCAATGCAACCTGATCAGTGCCACTGACAGAACAGTCTTTTTAAGGCAGTGGTCAACAAGAGGGTCCAAGGCTGCTGGTTACACCAGAACAGGCCAAGGGCATCCACAAACTCCAGCACTGATGAAATCACTGTATTTCTGTTCCACACATGAACATAGCAGCCCATCACAAAAGCCAGCTTCCCTGTTAGTTAGCAGATTTTCTGAAAGATTAAAAAAAAATAGCACCCAAAACTTAAAATGTTAATTGACAGAAAGCAAAGGATTATAACCAAAACATATGTCTCAAGTCCCTGGCTGGGGCCACACCACATGCCTAGGGATTCTTTCCAACAACAAAGGTCCTGGTCACCAGATAACTGCAGTGATACAGTGTGAAGCACAGGTTTCCAAAGGTTTCTCCAAGAATTATCCTTCTCAATGTTGAGCATATAAAAGCCTTATTGACACCAGCCAAATATATAAGGTTTTCGCAACAATAAGGAACTATTTAGCTCATTCCCACAAGTAGTAATCACCCACGCTTTCAATCTTCAGCACGTTTTTTTATGATGGTCTGTCTGGACTGCGATGTAAAGATTTCCAAATATAATTTGTCATCTGTGACTCTCATGGCACAGTCATGAACTTGCATAGCTCTGGACAAAAATAGTGCAGTAACTGAAGAATCTTTCCCTCCTCTTTCAACCACTCAGCAGTGTAACAGTGAGCAAACATAACCAGTAGTTTACTTCTCAGTATCACACAACCTGTCCCCAAGCAAGTCATGAAATTACTTGACAAAGGTCAGCTACAAGCATATTTAGTTTCAGATCAAGTAAGGGACTGAAAGCACTTAGCAGCATCTCTGAATGATCTCTCTGTAAAGAGAAAAAATATTTATTTTCACTGTTCTGTGCATCTCAACAGCTCTTGACCTGTGATGAACTCTTACCTACTTTAAAAGATGTGACACAAGTCCTGGTTACTCAAGTAGAGTGATCTGCGCAATTCTGGCAGAAAACTCCAAATGATTCCCAGTAGTTCCTTGCCTGTGTAATTTCTGAAGTATCATTTCTTTTTCTGCTCCTTCTCAAGAGCTACATGCAGCTGTTCTGAGACTTGTAAAGTGACACAGGCATAGGATTAGCAGGGTACCAATGTATCATTCTAACTGCCTGTTCCTGCCACAACCTTGAAGTAGTTGGAGAAAACCACCTCATGGACAAACATCTGGCTAATGTAATCCAGCGAAAAGATGGATTAAGGGATGGTCAAAAAAACTCAACAACTGGAAACATTATTTAAATAATGTTCACAGTTCACCAATATACTCTGTAGCTTAGCAACACTCTCACATTCTTCGTTGATGCCAACCTGGTATTTGGCAGCATCTGCAGAAAAAACACTTATCACCACTTCTGTTAGCTGGAAAACTCTGCTCCATTCTAGCAATGACTAAAAGTTACTCAATTATTCATATCTTCATCATCACTCAGCCGCAGCATATTTCAAGATCAAGGCATAAAATTCTGGGTTTGAGCTCTCTCTTCTGTGTACTTGTCTGATTTCAGTTTAAATAACTACCCAAAGTTCCATGGGGAAGAAAATTTGCTGTGATTAGAAAGAAAACTCTTCCACACAAAGGACAAAACTTTCCTGGAGGTTGGTCCAAGAACACAGACCAAACGTTTCTACCAGGCAGCAACCACCATCATCAACTATAAGCCCAAAGTGCTTTTCTTGCTCTTGCTATCCTACGTACCAAAACATTTTTAAGCTCTTAGAACAAAACAAGATTCTCTTTTGTTAATACTTGTTCCCTTGAAGCAGACTGACAGAACACAACTCTTACTGCATGGCTGAAGCATCACCAAACACTACAGTGGGGAAGAGATTATCGGACCTCAGCAGAGAGGCAAGATCCCACTCAGTCCACCTTGGTATTACATTTGTCTGCTAACAGCCACCATGCTCCCACTACCTTCCCTGCTATTACTAACGGAGCTTTACCCCTCTTTTTATTACATAGACTTTTCACTGTTGTTCCAGAGGAAGCAAACACTAAAAGGCTGACAATCATCTTCACACATGAATCACTTCTCATTGGCAAATATCTTTACTGCACTTTCTGGATATCGGCTTTAAATGACAGAGATGAGGGATTTGTAAACTGGTGTAACGTAGAAGATAAAAGGTTGTATCATTTTTTTTTCTCAGTTCTATTTCCTGTGTTCCACAGCTTGTTAGCCAAAAGGGTTTTGAACAGCTGATTGCACTGTAGACACTGCAGTCTTCCTACCTCTTAAGGCAGAAATATAACAAAGAATTCCAGTAAATAAGGTATGTATGACCTCCTACACTGGGATCAGGGCTAGCTATCCTTGGAATTTTTTCCAGATATACTCCTACCACAGCTCTTAAAATAGATTCCAATAAATACCCTATAAAGTATGTAAGGCTTAGTAGATCTATAGTTTATCACTATTTTCAACAACAAAGAAAGAAAGGATTAAATATTTGGGAATACCTCCTAAATTAATTTTATTGGAGAAGAAAGTGCACTACATAGATATTTACAAAAGTGATAAACTGTCATTAAATCAGTTTTGTAATCACTGTATTCAGTCTAGTTCAACAAATCAGCGGACACCCTCAACAGTAATTTGGAATTGACACTCTTCTTTTTTTAAGGAAAACAGGGATACTGTTTTTTACTTTACACTTCCATTAGTATGCAAATTACCTTGATGACATTATTCCATTGTGCAGTACACAAAGACAGATTACTAATTATTTGTTGTAGGAAAGCTCTTTTATGTCGTATTTTTTTTCTGTACAAGCATGTAAGATGATTAAAGAGCAATCCTAAGTAGACAGAATAATAGAATCATAGAAATGTTTAGGTTGGAAAATACCTTTAAGATCATCAAGACCATTCCCTCTTGTCCTACTGCTTGCTCTCTGGGAGAAGTGAGACACCTCCACCTGGATACAACCCTCCTTTCAGGTAGTTGTAGAGAGCAGTAAAGTCTCACAAGTTTCCTTTTCTCAAGGCTAAAGCTTCCTTTTCCCCAGCTCCTTCTACCGCTCATCAGATTTGTGCTCCAAACCAGCTTCATTGCCCTGCTCTGGACATGCTCCAGCACCTCAGTGTCTTTCTTGAACTCACAGAGCCAGAACTGAAGAGAGGACTCAAGATGTGGCCTCACTAGTGCCCAGTACAGGGGGACAATCACTGCCCTCATCCTGCTGGCCACACTATTGCTGATACAGGCCAGGATGCCAATGGCCTTTTTGGCCACCTGGGCTCACTCCTGGCTCATGTTCAGCTGCTGTCAACCAGCACCCCCAGGTTCTTTTCTGCTGGACAGCTTTCCAGTCACTCTGCCCCAGCCTGTAGCACTGCCTGGGGTTGACCTGACTCCAAGGACTCAGAACTTGGCCTTGTTCAACCTCTCACAATGGGCCTTCGCCCACCAATCCAGCCTGTCCAGACCCCCTGCAGAAGCTTCCTACCCTCCAGCAGATCAACATTCCTGCCCAGCTTGCTGTCATCCGCAAAATGAATGCAGGTACACTCGATCATGTCATCCAGATCATTGATTAAGATATTAAACAGGGCTGTGGTCTCAGTACTGAGCCCTGGAGAACACCACTTGTTACTGGCTGCCAGCTGGATGTAGCTCCATTCACCACTCTCTGGGCTCATCCATCCATCCATCCATCCATCCATCCATCCATCCATCCATCCATCCATCCATCCATTTTTTTATCCAGCAAACAGTACACTCATCCAAGCTATGAGCAGCCACATTCTCCAAGAGAATGCTAAGGGAAACATTGGCAGAGCCATGACTCATGTCCAGGTAGACAACATTCACAGACTTTTGCTCATCCAGTAAATGGATCACCATGTCATAGGAGATGAGGTTAGATAAATGGGAACCTGTCCTTCATAAACCCATGCTGACTGGCCCTGATCATGCAGTTGTCCTGTACATGTCATGTGATGGCACTTAGGATGATCTGCTCCATGATATTCCCCAGCACCAAGGTCTAGCTGACTGGCCTTTAGTTCCCCAGATTATCCTTTTGACCCTTGTAGGCAGGCTTCACATTTGCTAAGCTGCAGTCAACTGGGATATCTCTAGTGAGCCAGAGCTTCTGGTAAATGCCTGAAAGCACTTTGTGAACATTTCAGTCAGCTCCCTCACTACCCTTGGGTGAATCCCACCCATCCCCATAGACTTGTGGGTGTCTAAGTGGTGTAGCAGGTCACTGAACACTTTTGGGAGTATAGGAACTTCATTTTGGTCCCTGTTCCTGTCTTCCAGCTCAGGGGGCTGGGTACTGGAGAACAATATGTTTTTATTCTAAATACTAAACCAAAGAAGGCATTACATACCTCAGCCTTTTCCTTATTCTTTGTCACTATATTTCTGCCACATCCAATAAAGGATGGAATTGTCCTCAATTCTTCTTTTGTTGCTCATGTATTTCCAGAATATTTTACAGCAGTAGCCAGATTAAGTTCTAGTTGGGCCTTGGCCTTTCTTGTTTTNCTGAAAGCACTTTGTGAACATTTCAGTCAGCTCCCTCACTACCCTTGGGTGAATCCCACCCATCCCCATAGACTTGTGGGTGTCTAAGTGGTGTAGCAGGTCACTGAACACTTTTGGGAGTATAGGAACTTCATTTTGGTCCCTGTTCCTGTCTTCCAGCTCAGGGGGCTGGGTACTGGAGAACAATATGTTTTTATTCTAAATACTAAACCAAAGAAGGCATTACATACCTCAGCCTTTTCCTTATTCTTTGTCACTATATTTCTGCCACATCCAATAAAGGATGGAATTGTCCTCAATTCTTCTTTTGTTGCTCATGTATTTCCAGAATATTTTACAGCAGTAGCCAGATTAAGTTCTAGTTGGGCCTTGGCCTTTCTTGTTTTCTCCCTTCATAATCTCACAACACTCTTGTATTTTGAGTTGCCTGCCTCTTCTTCCAAAGCTGATACACTCCCTGTTTTATAACCTGATTTTTTCAAGGTTTTGGATGGGACACTTCAACAACTTTGAATGTTGTAAAACAACAGGAGAAGCAGAAAAACTTGTTCTATTTTAAAACAGAATTAAAAGATTGTCTGAAGATAAAATTCACTTTTTTTTTAAAGCAGCATTAACAGGTCAGTTTATTATAAATTATATCTCATAAAATAAATCTATTTTTGTTTTAAAATGCATTTTTTATCCCATCCATTTTAATATATATGTTAAAAACCCAATATACCACTATGTTTGTGCACGTAACTCAATGTGAACAGAACATGAATTTTAAAAGTCCTAAAAATAAATCAATGGGGTTTTTATTTTCATGCAAAATTTAAAAAATATTTATTTTGTACATGTAAACAATATGTACATATCTTTGTATATGTAACTACTTTAAAAATTCATAAATATACTTATTGTGTGTAGCAATAAATAAATACAAAACTACTAGGATAAATTTTTTTTTTTGGAAACCAAATTTACTACAGACACCACCTTTCCTTGGGAACATTAAGAAAGTAAAAACCTGATGATTAATGTCCATGTAAGCGTAGATGTTCAAATCATGAATAAATGGCTGAGTCAAGCTGCACAAATAATTCCACTCATTTTCTGTTACCATCACAAATACCATGTGTATACCAATGTATACCATCACAGAAATACTCTCTAATAATAATACAATTATAATAATATAAATCAGCTCCTACAGCCTGTACTATCATCATTGGCTGCAAATAACAGACACTGGCACAATAAAGTACGCTTCCAGGAAACTGAGCAAAAAACCCTACCCCCAGGGACAACAAGCACCCCTTGACAGAGCTTTGTATGTTTTTCTGGCACCTAGTTTCTACTCGCTGGAACTTGAACAGATGTATTCATGGAGCTTTCCTAAAGTTCACAGATCCAGAGCTGAAATTCTGCAGATCTCTGTATTGAAGTCATCTGGAGAAGCAAGGTGACTGTGCTTAAATTTTTCATCTGATTCCTTCCTGACCTACAGAAGCACAATGAAAAAAACAAGTCTGTCTGAACAAGATTTTAAACAAGAAAACAAAGCCCTTTTAATTTTCATTTTAGTCAGCATGGTCACTTCTCTGATTTTTCTTGAACTAACTGAGTAAAAATACCGCCACTTCCTAAAACAAAGATTTCACTTGAAATTCCAAGCTGGGACCCATTAATGGAAAAATGGAAATCAATGTTAAAAAAACTTGAATTTTTTACCTTCCAAGGGTTGGAGTTGTAGGTTGTATTGACCCTGAATATTTAGAATTCAGTGTTATTTGGACAGATGAGGTTAGGAAGACAATTGAGAAGATACTGAAAACTTACTGTGTAACAGTTTAAGTTACAGCATTCAACATTTACGATCAAGTCTTTCAGCAGTATGTGTAAGATGCATTCGTTCACCAGTAATAGAGACGTGAAAGAGAATCTCAACAGCTTTAAGCTGATTACTTTGCACTTTAGTTTATTTTAATAGAAATGGAATCTTAAACCTTTGTAGTTCTTTCCCCAAGATGAGCAGGAAGAGAAGATATTAAGTGCTTGCACAGCCAGGAGCGCCCTCCTCCCCATCCTTCAGGCAACACACAATGTAACCTTTGAGCTCAACTTTCTGAAACTCTTTTTTCTCTTCTGAGATGACAGAAGCTTGCAAGAGATGCCTATAGAATGGCATTATATTTTACCACTTTCTTGGTTTGGAAAGAAATATTTTCAGGGCAGACCTGCTTCTTCTGTCTCAGAGAAAAGGGTGCCCAGACTGCAGCTATATGTGAGAGGATGACTAAGAGTGTTATTCTCAGTGAAGCAGTATAAAGAAACAGCCTTCCACTAACCCATCCCAGTTCTTAATTTCTTCACCTTTCATCTCACTTTCAGTTTTTCTCTACCAACAGCCTTAATCATTCCAACATTTTCCTTCCTTCCCTTTTTAAAAATCACTTCATTGTTCTTTCTAAATCTTTTCTCCAGTCCTTCAACTACTTTTGTCTGCCTTAATCTATTTATGCAAGTGTTGCATGCATACAGATCATGCACAACCTGTACATGTAATCATGATTTTAAACTAAGACCTTTTGAATAAAAGCAGTAGAAAAGTTTAATAAGTCACAAAGTCAACTGATAAACAAGTCTGTCTCCTCTGTAACCTCAGCACTACCTGCAACATAATCCTCAAAACCAGAGGATGAATACTAGTTTTCATACATTAGAAACAACTGCTATTCAGAAAGATGAAAGGAAGCAAGCCTTTCAAAGGTACATTTACACTCACAGACATATCACCCCTCATCCTGTTCCTCAGTGGTTTCATCAACCATACCTGAATGTACATTATGTCAATAAAATTCTACATATATCATTGATTTTGCCTATTACATGCATGCAATGAAAAAGGAACTTAACAAATGGGGGAAGGGGTAACTGAGAAAAGTAATTCTCTTTCCAACCTGAGGAAACTTTAGACAAATTTGCCTTTGATAATCGACTGAACAAGCTGCACTGCAAGCATCAAGGGATGGTGCAGGGATATCTAGCAGGTGCTGCAGTTTATCACAAAACCGTCTAAAATAATTGGAAGTGACAACCAGCACTACCACAAATGATTTATTAGTCTTTCACTCAGCTTTTCAGCTTCCTCAGGGCCAGAATAAATAATTTACCAACTCTGTATCTTCCAATCATTAATTCTTCCCTGTGCATCCAAACTACATTTAACTCTGCTGGGTTCAGTGGAATTAAAAACACAATATGAAGACTTTTTCCCCCCCAAGTGTAGTATTATCTGACTTTATCTAAAAGTAAAATTGTCAATCAAAATTTGTATTGGTGATAGAAGGGATTAGAGCAAGCACCTAAAGTTAAGTTACAAAATATTTGCAGAATAAAATGAAAGCTAAACTGAAGAGATATCAACAATGAAATGCTCCCAGGGGGTCAGGCGTGTTCTCCAGATATAAAGTACTGATAGTGTCTGAAGATATTGATGAGCATTGTTTTTCTGATCCATAAACTAACATTAGTTATAGACAAACATCTTACATGTCCCACATGGTAAATGCAGGATGAAAACACTGGATAGGAAACATTTAATTTAAACAGAAAATAAATTAAAAAGGAGATGTGTGCAAAATGAAAGGATTAAACATGAACAGAATGATTCTGTGAAAAGGAAATACTTTCTGAGGAAATACACTAAAGACACAAGATTTACTAGTGCCCTTTTGTTCATATCACAAAAAAGGAATTAAAAAAAAGAGTATTGTACAAGGCAGAATTAGAAAACAGGAGTATAAAATGGCATAAAACCAAAGTACATTTTCAAATTTAAAAGAGAATATATAAGGTACCATATTCCTATTAATTATGTAGAGAAAACATAGAGAAAACAAAATCACACCCTAAATCCATTTTTGATGTAAGATAGTCTTCTCTCATTAAATCAGCATCTATGATTAAAACTAAGATCATTTTTGGTACATAATGTATTGCATTGTTAGAGCAGCATCTGTTTGTTGCACAGCAACACATTTTTCAGCTTTAAGAAACTGTACTGACATAGAAGAAACAGCCTAGACTTTGAAGATAAAAAATATTTTTATTTCCAAAACCATTTTGTACTAAAGGGGTTAATAACATTAATGTGCTAATATTCTGCACTCCAAGAGGAGGCTTCAAGCTGCTGGAAACATACAGAAGAAGAATTTCATGGTACTAACAGCTTTCTTTCTGCCCTATGGGACTGAGACAACTCAAACTTTAAGTGCTTATAAGAAAATATCTGTAAAGCTATGAAGGCTAATCAATAGGGCTTTCACCAAGTGATAATACAGTCTGAAATAAAATAAATTGGCCATAACAAAAATGCCTTACCCTTTTTCTCAACATTAATCTCAATACAGAGAAAAGTACAGTATGAACTACAAGTCCAAAATAGCTGGCATAAAAAATGTTCTCACACTGCTTTTAACAACAGAAAAAATTTTCATAAACACAGGAAATTTAGGACAATTTCTTTGAAAGCAATTATCCCATATATTTCTCAAATGTCAATTATTCATTTTAGTAAGACTGTAAAATTTATACTCTAATTTCATTCTGTAGTAGGGTATTTCCTTTCTTCATTTAAAACACAAAATCTTCTGCAACCAACCATGAACAAGCTGAACTCAACCTCCCAAAATTTTCAAGAAAATGACACTGTTATAAGGGCTGAGTAATTTCGTCACTGTGACAGAGGATGTTCTAAAACAAGCCAAAATATTTTTAAAAATGCAATACTGTAAATAAAGCAAAAGTTGGGGAAGCTAAATCACAAGCAAGATATTGATATCTATGCTTTCCTCGCAAGGTGGGCCAAAAACTTTAGGTCTCAATAGAGAGAGGGAAAGTACTGTGGGGAGCCTACCAAAGACAAAAATACACTTGATACCAGCATCAGATCATTCAGTCAAAAGTCATTTACCATTGGAGTCAGTTATCTAGATTCATAAGAAAGCACTTACTGCTGTCAAAGTAGAAAAAAAAAGAATTACAAAGTAAGCTACTTGTTGCTCATGGAGTACACACATGGATCCTATAAAGAAACAGATCCAGGAAGGAAGCTTTTGTTTAGTTTGTCATCTAACTTTTTATGCCCAACTAGCTATGGCATCTTTCTTGAACAAGTTGAAGGACTTTTTGACTTGGAGAAAAATGGATTTGCACATCAATTTCCATAATAAGAGTCCTGAAGGCAAGTACACAATGAAGATCTATTTCTATACAGGTGTATTTACAGATTCATAAAAAACTAAACAAATCCAAACCAAAAAAGCCCCACCACAAAAATCTGTGGCAAGTCTTCACTTTCGAAGTCTGGTCATACGCTTAGGTGAAAGTGCTTGGAAGTGACAGCTGGCCACAGAAAATAATAGGCTAATCAGAGGCTGAAGTAATTCTGGCCAGAAACAGGATTCAATATTTGATCTTTTTCTGATTAAAATGCAATTATAGTTATTGAGATGATCGTACACTCTCCAAATGACCTCTCTCACACAAAAATGATTTAGTAATATTTTAAGTAGACTTTCTTCAAAGGTTAAATAAAAAATTGTCTGGAATTAAAAAATGGGGGTGAGAAGGATCAAGCCCAAGGAGGAGAATAAATCAGCCCTAATGCACGCAATTAGAAAGTTTCACTGAAATCTTCACTGCCTCTAGAAGAATACAAAGGAAGTGTACAAGAAATTCTCATACACAGTTCTCAGCATATAAGAAACTAACTGCATTTCTTTGTGCTCCTATCAGCTCTGGGTCTATCTATAGTCCATAATGTCTGCTTTTAAGAAACGTCCCTAAGGGAGTACTAGGTAAATTTATATTTGTATTTATCTCGAAAGAAGTATCATGTTGGCAAAATGTCAGTTTTGACAAAACATCCTCACCTAAGGCACAGGTTCACAGATTTTCTCAGTCACTCTTGGTGTGATTTTTCACCTCCATCAATCTAGTTTCCTTTCCTCGCTTTTTTTTCATCACAGCTATTCGTACATTCTGACAAAACCTTGAGGAAGAAGAAAGAAACACTCAGCTTTATCTGTATTTACCATTCAGTAAATCTGTCATTTCCACTTTATCAAAAGGAAGTGAGGCAGAGTAAGGCCATAGAGTGTATGTGGTGGTGAGTTAGGGATTGAACTTGTCATCTCCTGATTCCCACAGCAACACTTTCTAAGGTGTACAGATCAACAGCGCATCTATCATTAACATTTTGGCAGAAAGCATAGGTTCAACCTCCAAGATTCTCCAGAACTGCATTTCAACCTGAGCTATCATAAACCTTTTTCTGCCCACTACCACAAAAAAACCAGCAACCTACAAGGTATGAAAGGTAAGCCAAAGTTGTGAAATCTGTTGAGTATATTTCTTAAACAACACAGTTCCAAGACTGAAACAAATGAGAGAGGATTTTATTTAGGAAATGCTAAGGAGAGCTCTACGATGTCTGTAAAAACACACGCAAGCTATTAAGTATTTGGTAACTTCTTGACCTAAATCAGGGTTAAAATCCAGTGTCTGGACTATCCCTAGATGTTGAACTGACCACTGAGACACCTAATTAATTGTCATAAAGGTTTCAAACCCCCAGCAGACTCTGCGGAAAATAAAACAAGCACACAACTCAAACCCAAAAAGTTCACTCCCAGGTGTTTCATCAATGAAAGTCAACTACATCAACTTAGAAATACTTGACAAAAAATTGCAAAAATGGCCCATTTTCCCCTTTCTTTTGAAGGAAGCTACACTTGTTTTATTTTTAGTTTTAATATTCAAGTCACTCAGCTGGTCAGCCCAGTTAAACCAGCAATGTGTAAAAGTCTGATTTTCAAGCCAAAAAATTCATTATCACAACCCAGACATTCTGGTGTATTCTCCTGTAAAGTCTATTTTTCTTTCCACACATAGTGACCATCCTCAACAACTTAAATAGATGAAAGAAACTGAGATAAGATAAGAAGTGACATTACACAGGGGAGTATGACATTAGCTCAGATTTTAGCTCAGGAGTCAGCAGGGTTCGCTGCAAAATCTTTAAACTAGATTTGAAGAGGGACATGGCCAGACTTGACAGACATGAGGTATGAGAAGGGAAACCTATAGCAACTGCTGAAGTAGCAAAAGGAGGCTTAAGAGAGGTTACCATCAGTTCATACAATAATCCAAAGCTACAACCAATACACAGGATTATGGGGCGTCCATTTTCATTCCCACTACGATATTGATGCAATTAAATGCTTTCGATAAAGTGCTATACAGCAATGCAAGCAGTAGGGAAAACAAACTAAGAATTAGAGACCTGTGTGCAATCACAGGGCTTTGGTGTCAGTGGGATTACAGTCATGTGGTAGGAGAGCTCCTGACTGGAATGTTGTCATGATGGACTACACGTTTTTTAGGAGACACAGGAAGGCACTGTGCTGAAGTTGCAAAACAACACTTGGAATGCATTCAGCTCTGTCTTGAGATGGATCATGAGCGAACTGAGAGCTTATGGGTTAAAATAAAAGGGCAGACTAGCACAGGTGACACTGTTGTGGATGTTTGCTACAAGACAGCTGACCAGGACAAGGAAGTGGATGCTCTTAGAAGCAGCCTCAAAGTTACAGGCCCTGGTTCTTGTGGGGGTCTTAGCCTACCTTGAAATGTGCTGGAGAAGCAACACAGTAAAGCACTAAGAGTCCAGGAGGTTCCTGGAAAAGCACTGATGACAACTCTGTGAGACAGGTAGTGGAGGATCCCACAAAGAATGATGTGGGATCCCTCCACTAATGTCTACTCAACCTTATACTAATGTCCTGACTAACAGGGAATGCCTAATTAGTGATGGAAAGGTTGGGGGAAGCCTTGGTTTTACAGACAAGACCAGTCCTCAGGAATTTCTGACCCAAGAGACCAGGGTAAAGGAATGTTGGAAGGAAG
>VZTN01033471.1:3263-60028 GCA_013400515.1 Erpornis zantholeuca | reverse complement strand
ACAAAAAATCTTCCTCCTGGACCACACTTGTGCAAATTTTCTCTCCAGCAGTCCTTTGACACCAGAATGACTAAGAAATGGAAAATCTGTAATAAAGGTACGGTCTTTGCAGTTTTAAGACTTCAGAAATCTGAGCCACAAAGGAATGCATTCAGACATTCAAACACAAGCCTTCAGTTGGAGTTAAAATAATTTGAATTCCAATGTCTGCCTGACATGTATGTTGTTATAAATTCATAAAACTCCTGTTCAGAAGCCCCTTTAAAGGACTGTGAAAGAGATCCTTTAAAGTAAAATCTGTGGCACAGCACAGTCCTGCCTCTTTTTTTTCTTCTTTTTTTTTTTTTCTTTTTTTCTTTTTTTTTTTTTTTTTTTTTTATTATTTTTAAATTTTAAAAAAATTTTTTTGAAAATNNCCTGAGGAAGTGAATTGTAGATGTCACTTGGTGATTCAGGCAAAAATCAAAATAAGGAATGGATTTCTGCAGGCTAAAAAAGGAAAGGTACTGAACAGCAGACTCGCAGAAGGTGTAAGGTCAGAAGTCCTGCCAGTGTGTTTACAGTAAGTTGTAATTCAGTGTGGTTAGAGGATACAAAAAAGGTGGTGAAAGAGTGAGTGAGAGAGATGATGCAGACAGTGTGACAGGGCCTAATCCCCTGGTAAGTGTATGTTTGAAGGATGGCAGAGGTGCCAGCTGCAGAGCTTTGCTGTCGTCCTGGCAGCCACTGCCATTTCTTACAAGGTTGACCTGCTCTGAAGCACAATTACCATTTGTCTTACAGTAATTGTGACTCACAGGTTCAGTCTGTGCCTAGATGGGACTGATAATGATATACAGGCTGTAGCCTGTTACTAAGCCTTTGTAAAATAACTCATCACAGAAGTCTCATTTATTTGGCAGGTGTTATTTGTGTCACAGTAGAGAGGCATCTTTATGCTCAAGGTGGTGTGTATAGATTGTGTCCCCTGGAGAGCTCTGTGGGTAAATAGTGCTGGAGTTTTAAATCTGGGAGGGGCAGACTTGAGAAGTGAGAAGGAAGGGTGCTGGTGGGTGATCAAATTGCACTGCATTCACACATGTTAAAAAGGATGTGGTGCCACTGTCCTTATTGCATCAAGTGATGATCCAAAGACAATGTGGGAAGTTTGCTAAACCCAGTGGGATAGACCCAGGACAAGCTGCTCCAAGAAACGGATCCATGACATGGAAAGGGGATTTTCAGCATCCTGCCCCTCTAGGGAATAGAAGACTGGTCGTTGCACTGATCCAATCTGTATTGAATTTCTATTTTAAGTAATGTCAAATTTGGAAGATAATTATTGCTGCACTTTCTACCTCAAAATTATTCATGTGACCAAAGTTCAGAAAAATCCAGCCCTCAGACAGTGATTCTGGGAAAACAAAAACTGGCAAAGTCCTGAAAGGTCACCAAGTACTTTTCCAATGCCATTGATCTCATGAGAAAGGATCTCAGATGCTGGGGTGGTGGAGGCACTGAAATGTGCTGGAAGACGCCGTGTTGTTTGGCATGGGTGACAACTGAGGTGACATGGACACACCCATGCTTCTTTGCAGCAAGGCAGGAGGGTTTTTTAAATCACATTAAAGGACATTGTTACAGGTTAGGTCACTAGCTAAGATAGATCTCTAGCCAGATTGTCCCACCTATGCTTTGAAAAAAAACCTGTACAGGGGTATTGTAGGATAAGCATGTATATTTCCATGACCTTTATCAAAACCCAAACATGGAGATTTGGTGCAAAATAAAATCTGTGCTCTCTTACCAGACTAAAGTAATGCCCCAGAACTCACATGGGGTTAATGATGGCATTTTTCTGATCTGACTTTGTAAAACCTGCTTGTTTCTTTTGGAGGGAGAATTTCCACAGGTCATACAGTCTGTCGTCTTTGTCTCTCCTTCTGTGTAAAGCCTCACAGAAAGCTATTCCTATTCTCTAAACCTTTCACAATCAACATGCACTAGAAAGAATGTTAACTAGTGCATTGCTGGTTTTTCCTTCCTAGGGAGGTTTGCAGTATGTGAGTTTTTTCTAAAAGCTTGCTATAAATTAAAAAATAATTGGGGTTGGCTGGTGGTTTTTTTTGTAGTTTTGCAATACTTACTACAGTTCCCAGAGATGGGATTGGCTTTATTAATGTGTATTTACCCACTTGGAAGAGTACATATGCTTTGCTGGCTTTGCTGGATGCTTTTTCTGCTTCCATGTATCTTCTCCTTCTGTGATTTCAGCTGATTTTTTATCAAAGGGCTGAGCTGAGCAAGTGTTCAATATTAAACCAGGTCTATCACCACAGAACCTGAGTGGTGAATACACATACTATCAGTCCAGGGAATGTCTGCTTTTGACCTTAAAAAGTGTTGCTGGAACAACACCTTAGTGAGTTTTGGATTTTTTTTCAGGGAAATAGGGTTTATGTCTCAAAGAAGAAGGATGAAGCTGATCACAGTTGATCAGAGGGAGTTCTTAGCATGTCCCAGCCCTAGCAGGAGAACTGAATTGAAGCATTATCTCTGTGCAGGAGTGGAAAGGATCAGAGCTCTCATCTGCAGCCCAGATGATAAAAGAGATCTTGCCTGACATGTGGAGGAAAGGTGGGAATTTTTTTCCCTTTCCTGAATAATGTGACTTTCCGGTATCACAAAGCAGTCTTCAGTGCCCTAACCCTGTCTGTCCCAGGAGATCCCGAGTCACACACAGCCTTTGTGACTCATGACACTTCTCTCATTCAGGTAAGCCTTGGGCTGGAAGGTTCAGGTCTAGTTTTAAGCCTTGGGGAGTTGCCATCCAGCACCATCTTCCATACGAAGTTAGCTCTACTGTTCTCTGTATTCAGAGAGTTTGAGCAGGTTTTCCTGGGTTTATAAGTTATACTCCTCTGGATTGGGAGTATTTTTGCCTGGATGTAGCAAGGTTGCAGAGAGAAGTCCTCATGGCTTTTATTCCATCTGCCAGCCTTTTTTTTGCATTGGCCCTGAGACAATGGAAACTCAGTCAAAATCAAATGGATACTTGCATTTGTTGTCAGGTGAACATGGCCCAAAGCTGTGATTTTGATCCCATGAATCTCATAAAAACACACTCCAGTATTTAACATCCAGGACATTTCCTTGCCTGGGTCTACCAACTTGCTCTCCCTTCTTAGCTGCTGAGTTGCTCACTAAGCAATGGAATGTGTACGTGGGACAGGCTTAAGTACAATGAGTTGAATATTCACACTTTGCTTGCACTAGTGGTGCTCAGCCTAGGCATAAGAAATTCTTTTGTTTGAGGAGCCTGGTCTTCTTCAATTTAACTCTAAACAGAACCTATGCATTTACATGAGCAGAAATGTGTGCTTTGTGCTTGCTGTCTGGGCTGGCTGCAAGGGGATGGCCCACACTCACATATAAGGCTCTGAACTTCCTGATCTGCCAGTAGTTTTTTACATGTGCCAAACCAAGCGTAAAATGTCCAGGGCTGTCCCTACACCCACATCCTGCTGCCAGAGGAGACACACAAGCTGCTGAGCAAAGGGAGCTGCTTTTCAATAACTCTGCTTGGTGCCAACAACACATGAAGCAAAATGCTTACAAGTCATAACAGCTGTAGGTGATCCAATCCACTGATCAGAAATAATAAACACAGGACACATAACTGGGGCAGAAAAAAGAGTGATTTAATAAAGGAACGTGACACATTACTGGCAATAGCAGCCTGGGTTTGTTTCTGATGAAGATTAACAGAATTGGCATAACAGGAAATTGTTTTCTGCTACAAAGGGAAATCAATTGTCTTTAAGCACATAGCGGTGTAATTAGCAAATCTTACTAATTGCCACAAAACAGAAATACAAGTGTGCATTGCTGGGCTGGCTAAGCCAAGAAAGTATTGTGAAAAAAATCTGTAGAACCTTTTAGAAGTGAATATTTTTCTTAAGTACGTCTCCATCCCTGGAGAGCCACGTGGCTGGATGAAATAGCAAGGGTGCAATAAAAACATATAATTCCCAATTTTCCCATGTGAAAGAGCATTTAGAAACATCTGTTAGTCAGAGATCTTCTCCTAGGACACGCACGGAAGAACAGAGTGGATGCACTGACTGCATCTGGCAAATCCACTCGAAGTCCACCAAGCCACGTGAGGCTGATGACTGATGGCAGGATGTCGTCTGACCTGTGGAGTGCTTCCAGCCCAGCATTACTGGAGGCCATGTATGTTGGTTAAAAAGGTCACAGTGCTGTTTGTGTAAATGCACTGATAAAGAGGCAGCAAAACAGAGCTGGAAAATTCTCCAGGCAAGCTCTTGCTCTGATAAAAGGCTCTGTTCAGTAGAAAATGGAGAAAACAAACTATTCCACATTCTTCTGAGCAGGGGTAGGAAAACCAGCAGAGCTGTTTGCATTAGTCTGGTGCAAATCTGCAGCCACTGAAACAAAGTGTTCCGGCCCATGGAGTGACGGCAAAGGGAGACCAGTGACTCCAACACCACTGACAGCACCTGGAGAAACTGAAGAGAGGAAGGTAAAGCTTCTTGTCTTCCCTGGAGCAGCAGCCGAGTGCTTGGCACCCAGCTCGGGGATCTGCAGCTTCTCTCTCTGCTGTTTCCTGGGTTCCTATGTGGGATCTTGGTGATTGCCCATGGCTCCTCTAACCTTTCCAAGGTGTGGCCTGCCAAGTAACCCTCTCTGCCTCAGTTTACCCCCCTGTAGGCAGGACCCACAGCATTCTCACTGAACTGATGCTGCAGGTGCACCTATGTAAGAAGGAACATGATTCTGAAACCCCTTCTGTGAAGCATCTGTACCTCTCCGGAAAAGCAGTGTGGAAAGCTATCCCTGTATTGCCCTGGCCTTTCTCTGCCATTAGTGTTAATTAAATTAGTGTTAATTAATACTCTTAGCACAATTCCCTGCAGAGATAATGCCCTGTGGTAGACACTTTTACTACAGCAGGAGCAAAGCATCCAAGTCTAGATCCATTTCTGCCGTGATCCCAAGCCAGACTACATGGTGGGCACCTGGGCTGCCCCCAGTGCCCAGACTGCCCCTGCAGCTTGAGGGTTCAATGTGTAGGCAGCAGGCAAGGCAGGCTGAAGGCAGGGCTGGCAGAGCAGGCAGCAGGCAGGGCAGGCCTCCTGAAGGAATGCAGGGGCCCCTGGGGCAGCCTTGAGGAGGAACAACATCTCCTGGCCCTGCCCTGCCGCTTTCCTGAAAACCTTTTGGAAGGCAGAGGCTGAGGTTTGGCCTCCCCACTGCCACAGCGTCCCATCCAGCAGCCTGGCCCCCGGCTTAAGCCCAGCCTTCCCACCCTCAGCAGCCCCCAGGCTCACCTCTGCAGTCATCTTGCTTCATTCCTCCCTCCTCCTCCTCCACCCTCTTATTCTCCTTTACAGTCCTGTGCATCATCCTCCTAGTACAAAGCATGTGGCTGGGGCAGATAAATGGCACATTTAATGAAAACCTCTATTAGAAAGCTGTAAGGAAAGTCCATCATTTCCCCCTGCTATTCGGTGAAGAGTTCAGAGATGCTGTGGCACTGCTTTGCAAGAAGTTGAGAAACGCATTTGCTCCTGCAAGAATCAAGCCAGGCCCTATCCTGGAAATATTTCTGCCTTATAAATTGCTCACTCTGTTTATACTCTAAAGCACTAAAGCCTTTATTACTTTCTTGCTAAAACACACCAGAGCCTGTATCTCAGCCACTCCAGAGTGGTGTGAATAGTCCTGTAGGAAACGACTTGCCTGGGACAGCTATGGCCTTGAAGAGACCCAGGTACCGGGGATCAGCCCCACACATGTCCAGAAACAAACTGGTGTGCTGCCTGCCGCTGGTTCTTCACCCTCGTTTGGTTGCAAATAGGCAGTGTGAGTATGCAATAGCTGCTTTTCGAGAGACATCTGACTATAAATTGGCACCCAGCCTCCTCCTAATCATGTTTTTTCCATAAATTATACAGCCGCGGGCTGTTGTCATGCTTTAAAATATGAGGCGTTTTCTCCCAAATAGAGAAATGATCGGGGAGGGGGGGATTGGGGGGAGGATATGGTGGTGGAGAATTTCTTCACATTTTCTCCATCTCTCTGCAATGTGAGCCCAGAGACCAACGTGGCAGCAAGAAATAAAGACAGATGACCCCCTTCCTGCTCTCATTTGCGACTTCCCTGTTTACCCGGGCAGGCGGAGCTTTGCCCCAGCCTGCCGGCCCTGGAGGGCCACGCTGCCCCAGCACTCCCACTAAGGTGGAGTCGAAATCTGGGAACACCACTCGGGACTGCTTCTCCCCAGTTCTCTGCCTCCCTCCACCCCACAGGCAGCTGAGATTGCCACGTGGAGCGGGGCTGAGTTACAAGCTGTCAGCATTATTTTGTATGAGTAAATGCAGTGTGTAAGCCTTGCCCACAGGAACAAAAACAGATTAAATGAGCAATGTTTTGGTTTTGGTTTTTTTTCTCTTCAAGGAGTAGGTTTAGAATAAGTTAATTCAAATTGGCACATAGATTTTAGTCCTGTGCTACAACAGCAATCGTGGACCCCTTAATTTCTTAATAGGCATGGGCTGTAAAAGTCACAGGAACTATAAACATGTGGACCATATCTAATCGCAGCAGAAGGGTCTGCAAGTCAGTGTAGTATTACATCTCCTGTCTAGTAGAAAGTTCAAGTTAATCATCTGCTCACTTGGGAATACCCCTAGCCCAAATCTCCCAGAAAGAATAAATCTGAGTACGAAACTTCAAAGGTATTTTGCTGCCTAACGTTCACTGAAAGCGTTGCAAATTCTACTCCAAAATGCCTTTGAATCGTTTGGCTGTGATCCCCCCTCAAAAGCGCTTGCCATCAAAGTGTCTGCTCATGCATGCAGAGCCTGGAAGGAGGCCAAGCCCAGTGCAAGGGGTTCCCTATCCAAAGGGCTTCAGCAGCCTTTTCCACGTCGTCCGCGTAAGCATTGTTCTGCAGACAGCTGATTTGATCCTTTGGCATAGGAAGGAAATGTACTTTACATAGCTAGTGAAGGTCAGCAGCATCCAGAGCGGCTGTTTGGCAAGAAGACTGCTTCCCCCCACTCCCTCCCGCCTCAAAGTCATGAGCTCCTGCAGGTCAGACTGTAAAAGGACTCACAGATGTTAGATAAAAAGTAATGGCAGAAAATGTATGCATGACCCTTAAAAAATAAAGAAAAAAACCCACATGATCTGAGGGAAGTTAGCATCTTCCTTGGTTTGTGTGTCAAAAGCTGAAGATAGAAACATCTATTCCCAAATACTTCTGCTCCACCAAAGGGTTTCTTTCTTAGAGGGATGGAAGAGCATCATCCCAGTGTGTTGGAAGAAAAAAACTTGTGTCAAATAGACACAAGTCTGAGCCTCTGATATGCTGGATGGGAGCATGGCTTCCCCTGATTAACTTTACATCCTTAGGGGAGAAGGAGGCAAGAAGGTGCACGATGTGTAATTTCCTTTCCAACTGCTCTTTGTCCACGTCGCATATTCCTCCAGCGAGTAAAGCAGTGCTGGGGCTCACGCTCCCATCCTTATCTACCTGCTGCTCTGTTTCCTTTCTGTCATTCTCTATACAAATATGGATTCAATCCATAGTTCAGTACCAACTTTGTTGTTTCTTATTGTTTTAACATTGAAGCTTGCCCATTTTAGATAAAAATGATCATGCTGAAAGCTAAGCATCTCAGCTAAGCCCATCTCCAAAAGCATTCTGGAGCTAGCAATGAGGAGGAGGCTCCCATGCCTCACTTGCTGTGGTTCTCCTCATCAGCCCAGGATGTTGCCAAAACCAGAGACCTTTCTGAGGATGCTCTCTAGACACTGAAACTGTTCTGGTTTTCATTGCCTCAGCTGAGCTTTACCTCAAACTTGACAGTTTTGGTCAAGTCCCACAAAAGTGGTAGTCACTCTCGCTCTTGGTAACTGGTGGCCTGAGCCTTCATCCGCCTGTGGCATGAAGCAGCTGATGGAGGCCACCTTGGCCTCACCCAGACACAAAAATGGGAGGCAAACCCTTTCCACTGCAGCCAAAAGGGCACTGGCACAGGCAGGAGTTTGCTATGCTTTGCACCATGGACATGGTGCTTTGCACCCCCCCAAATGGGGGCTAAACTAACTGTCAGGGCTTGTGGAAAGCAGGGTTTAGCCCCCAGGCACCCCAAAGTGAAACCTGTGGGGATCAGCCTGAGGGAGCTGTGATACCCCTCCTTCTCTCATCCCCACAGCAGAGGAAGACTTGGAAAGGTTTGATGGATGGGACTGCTTGATATTTGGGATGTCTATTCCTGACATTGTGAGAAACTCCAGCATTATCGATCTCTTTAAAAAAGTGGCAGGCCATGGTTAATAGCAACATGTGCTGGGGTCCCCCTTTTCCAGGTCCTGAGGACTGGGGGAGCTCCACTGCTGTGCTTTGCCCCGTGCTGTAATTCCCATCCATCTGTCTTCCCTAGAAACCACAAACCCCCTTATCTAAAGCTGTGCTATGTCTAGGCTAACTTTTGTGAGTCCAAAGTCCATCAGTTTATCAGCTCAAGCTCCAGCCTAAGGCTGTTGGTGCAGGGGAGAGCCTCCAGCCTCTCAGTTCTGCTCGGAGCCTCTTTGGAGATGCCACAGAACTTCTAAGGTAGCTTTGAAAGAAGCCTCTTTTCCAGGGGCTCACAGTGCCATCAATTTAAAGCTCGTTGGGCCAAGTCTCACAGGAAGAGGCAGGATATTTTAGGTCTGGCCTCAGTTGCTCATGAGTGTTTTTGTAAAGGAATGGGTCAAAGAGAGGAGGGGATTTTTTTTTTTATTTCTGACATGTTTTGGTCACAGCCCAATTCACCATTAATAAAGGCAGCGAATTTCCACATTCCTTAACATTTGGCCCTACCTCCTGGAGCCTGGGGGAGAATTACATTAACAAGTTACGGGAATGCAGGACATGTGCCTGGGCTCGTAGGATCAACTGCACCAGTCAGTTTACTTAGAAGTACATAGCTCCCTACAAACCAGCCTCTCCCACGAGCCCAGCAGAGTTCCTGCTGCAGCCCCCCAACCTCTGGGCATCCCCAGCTGAGTTTTGCCATGGAAATCTTGCAACTGGCTCAGGCTGACAGAGGAGGGAGGCTGGGATGCAAGGTGTAGATTCACACGGGTAAGTATTTAAACGTAGGCATGAAGTGTCCCGACCACACTGGGGCACCGTGAATGCAGTTTTACACACAGTTCCTATACCTTTCAAGCATTTGGAAACAATATGATTTGCCCAATCCCTATACATTACACATATGCCACTGAATCCAAAGCAACAATAATTTTGTGGCGTCATGATCCATCTGCTTCTTTCCTGATTTAAATGTTGGTCTTGCTGCAGTTACATGTATGATGCTAGATAAAGGGGTGGGGGGTTCCTGAAGGTGTCAGGAAGGCTGGGGTGTGGATGTTATCCTTTATTCTTCAGGCTAGGGGTTGTCATCCTGCAATCATCCAGGGCCCTTTAGTCATGCTCACTTAAGCATGACTATCCCGAATAGAATGTCTGTCTACACTAAGAAAATCAATACGATTTCCTACTATGCAGACTAATTGCTCCAATAGTTATGGAATGAGATCTTCCTCGCAGTTTTTCATGGGGGAGTGGGGCTGGTTTTTTTTCCCGACGGGCGTCTGTGACTTTTCACAGGGCTTCTTCAGGAAGGTTTCAGGGCTGCAGGGTGAAAAAGAGGAATAATATCCGCCGGGGACACGAGGCAAAAACACCTTCTTTGCATCAGCCGGGTGACTTTAACCACCGTGCGCACCCCGTCCCAAGCCCCCTTCCCAAGCCTGATGGGACACCGAGTGCCCTATTTGGGACCGCACGCGACATCTTCGGACAGACCGCGCGCGCGCCTGCCGCGGAGCGNGGGTCTTCCCGCTAAGCCGGGCAGGATGGACAAGTACGACGATTTGGGCCTGGAAGCCAGCAAGTTCATCGAGGACCTCAACATGTACGAGGCCTCCAAGGACGGTCTCTTTCGAGTGGACAAAGCTGCCGGCAACAACCCCGAGTTCGAGGAGACCAGGCGGGTGTTCGCCACCAAGATGGCCAAGATCCACCTCCAGCAGCAGCAGCAGCAGCAGGAGGAGATGATGATGGCCGCGATGAACGGAGGGGCTGCCGCCTTCCACCCCCCCCGTCCCAGCCCGCCGGTGGCGCGGGGTTCCAAGCCTCCTCCCGCCGCCGAGGGGCCGCGAACGAGGCCCTGCGAGGGAGGGGAGCGGGGCTTCGGAGACAGCAACACACGTGCCGGGGTCCCGGGAAGCCAGGCCGGGCGCCGGGGCTGGGAAGCGGAGCCCGACAGGATCCCCAGAGTGGGGGGCTCACAGCCTGGCCCGGGGCGCGGGGAGCAACAGACTGGGAGCCCCGGCGAGGTCCAGCCCTGCCGCGGCGGGCAGGAGAACGGCGGCGAGGGCAGGCGAGGTGTCGGGGGCCGTGACCCGATGCCAGCCGGACAGAGGTCCTCCTCCTTCTCGAACGCCGGGACGCCCCCGGCACCCTCCGTGGGGCCAGAGGAGCCCCCGCCACAGCAGAGGTCCTCATCCTTCTCGGCACCCTCAGCGCAGCCCACACGAGGGTTTTCAGGCTCCGCTGAGCCCTGCGGTCCCAAAGCCGGAGGAGACGGCAGCCAGCTGTGGTACCAGGGTGTCTCGCAGTCCTTCCCTCCAGGCTCCGCACCCGCTGCTTCCAGCGTGGAATACCAGCACGCCGCTGCCTACCCCAGCCCAGGCGGTCACTTCGTGGCCCACGGTCAGAACCACAGGCCCGCCAGCAGCAGTGGGAATGCTGAGCCGGGCTCCTCGCGCCTGGCCTCACGAGGGATGGTGGCTCCCAATTCCCCGCAGATGCTTTTCCCGGAGGGCATGAGCGGGCCACAGTCAGACTCTGGGCACCTGGATAGCTCCAGCACAGCAAAGGTGAAGCTGCCCTGCCAGACCCTCCTTCCGCAGCCCGAGCAAGGGCCATCGGCGGCCGAGCTGAAGCTGGAGGCACTGACCCAGCGCCTGGAGCAGGAGATGGATGCTCGGCCAAAGGCCGACTACTTTGGTAAGGAAGCAGTCCGCCCGTCCGCACGAGGAGGGCTCACTGCAGTGTCACGGCAGGGTTCAGACCTGCAGGATTGCATTTGCCTGTACATCTGCTTGGTTGTGCTCCATCAGTTGCCCAGAATAGGGGGTTTTTTTTATTTAACTTAATTTATCACAGGGATTGGAAGCTCTTCCTCCTGCGACACTTTTTATCTTTAATCCTACCTCTGTAATTTTAAAGCGAAGGTAGTTTAGCAGCTTTGGGGAGGGCAGTGCTGGGAAGAAGCTGGAACAGCATATTTTGAAGTGCCTTTCATTGCCAGCAGGGAGGCACTTAACTTTTCTTGTCTGTACTCCTGGTTCTCTGTGTCTTACAAGGATGCGTCCCGACCACGTGTAGGCGGGAAGGCAGCCACCATCCAGCCTGCGGAGGAGTCGTGCCTGCATAGGCTGCAGTCATGGAGAAGGGCACGGAGCTCAGGGAAGAGAGAAGTAGCTTGGGGATGGGGAGGGCGGTGGTTTCCTGAAGTTGCCAGGATTTCCCTCTGCCCCCGAGTGCTGGTTGCCATCAGCAGTGAAAGGATTGGTGCATCCTGAAGGTGGCAGAAAAACAGGCAGTAGGTACGTTGTTGCCTAAATCTTGGATCTGTGGGGAGTCAGACCACCGCCAGAGGTTATCACTGGCACTTGGCAGTGAAAAGGAGCCACTTACATGCGAGGATCTCCCGATGAGAATATTAAATGTCCTTCTGGATTAAATTGATTTGCTGCCCCAGGATGGCAGGAGGTCGGGGGCAAACTGAGTGTTTCCTTTCCCCACTGTGCCACTTCACAATTTAACAGCAGATAAGATAGCTCAGCTTTTGGGAGAGGGAAACCCAGAGTTGCTGGGAAGGCTGGAAACTCCACTGTTAACTTAAGAAACGACGGGAGCAGGCCAGGTGTATGGATTTTCCTCGTGACTTTAGACCTGCAGTCACAGAGGTAGAGCAGGGACTGAACTCTTCAGCCTGGCGCTGAGGAAGGGTTTGCATCTCAGCCTGCACAGGTGCTGTTGCACAGGGTCCTGTCTGGTGGGGTCGGTGGGTGGCTCAGTGGTGTTGTGAGCCACACAACAGCTTCACACTGAGCTTTGGGGGTGTAGCTGGAGGGACCACCGAGCGCTCAGCTGCAGATTGCACAACAAAATGTGTTTCTTGGCAGCAGGCGGGGGGACTTGCCCGCAGAGGGCTGTGCTGGGGTTGTTTATCTTGGTATTTGAGACTGGATTAAGCCCTGAGGCAGGACAGGGACATTTTTCATCCTGTCGCACGAAGGTGATGTGTTGAGCTGCTCCACTCAGGGTGTTTTGGCCCAAAACCAAGTTTTGGCACTTTCTGTCCTGTGCAGGAAGCGCGCAGTTTGAATGAGCTCAAGGAGCCTCATCGCGGGGGGGCTGAATGCCAGGCCAAGGAGCTGATAATGGAGATGGGGCTGGGACAGCAGGATCGTGGGAGGTGGTGTTCAAAAATGGGAATGTTTTTCTGGAGGTGACATTCAGCTCCACTGGAGAGGTGTCAGGGGTCTCTCCAACAGACCCTGCTGCGTCTTCATACCTCATCCAAAACATGCCTGGGGATGGGGCTGAGGAGGCAGAGGAACCCAGCTGATGGTTAGATTACTTTTACATTTTTGTCACAAAATAAGGATGCGAGTCAGGAGGAGGCTTTTGTCCTGTGGGAGATTTATAGTGAAGCAGGAGTATTTCTGGCAGCACAGAGAGCCCGGCTGGTCAGGTGGCCGAGTTAGCAGTGAGCCCCAGGGAGGGAGGAGACACGGAGGCTGCCTGATCCCCAGTGAGGTGTTTTGACATCCTCCTGGCAGGAGATTTTGCACCAGGGTGTGATGTCTGAGGGATTTGGGAAGGAGGAGAGGGAGAGGAAAAAAAGAAATTATGCAGTCATGGCAGAGGAAAAAGTAAAGTTTTGTGGAGCTTCAACTCAGCAGAGGAAGGTTCAGCAGATCTGCCCTGCCGAGGACCAAGGAACAGGAAGGAGCAAGCATCGAAGTATTTTAATTCTGGGCCTCCTCCTCCCCCACTCTTTCTCACTTTTATTTTCATTTTTTGCACAGTTACCTTACTTCCTTTGAAGGAATAAAGAGCATGTCTGGTCTTCTCAATTATTTTTTGCTATGCCCTACCCTCAAGCTACCAAACTTTAGGATGTAAAATAAACACTTTTACGCAATAGTGATAAAAAGGATCAATAGTTTGTTTTGCTGCAGACTTTCCCCCCAGTGAAAGGAAGTCTATTGCAGAAGCTTTGAAGTTCATCAGAGCCAGGAAATGAAACCAGGACTAACGTACAAATGACTGAAGTATTTTATAAAAAATATTTTCAGTTCTCTTAATTTTCTGTGCTGCTTTTGTAATAAGGGGATATTTTTGAAGATGGATCTGTCTGTCAAGTTAACATATTGTCCTTCAGTCTGTCTCAGTCAGGACCAGATGTTTATAATGAAGCATTAATTCTGATCACAGTAAAGGAGCTGTTTTCTCCTTCACTATGTGAAAACACGTGCTTGTAAATGTAAGCCTAGGAAAGGATAAGCCAGGGTCTAGGCAAAATACAGGTAGGATGCTGTGCTGAGGAACAGCAGTCTTATTTATCAACACCAACTTGCTGTGCAAAATGCTGTTGTCTACTCAGAGTAGGTGTAATAAGTGAAAGGAAAGAAGCAGACAAAGCCAAGAATTCTCCCTGGGTTTTTTTCCTTTTTTTTTTTTTTTTTTTTTTTAAGTAGTGACCTACATGTGAGGTGCATGGGCTGCACATGTCTCTGGAGGAATTTCAGTTCTCCAAGAGGGCTTTTCAAGTGCTGACTTGATTTATGCAGGCTGTCAAGGAGGACACAGGGAGTCTCAGGTATCACCCAGGTCTTTTGCCTGGGGAAGGAAAAGCTGAAAAGTTGCTCCCTAGAGACGCTGGTTCCCGTGCAGCAGAGAAGGGACCCCATGTCCCTGGGAGGTGTCACTGGGAGCCTGCTTAGGATGTATTTATGTTTTGGTATATTGTTTCCAAGGAACATTCAGGAGCGAGGTGCCCAAATCCCACTGATTTTCCATGGTGCTCCTTTGGGTGCATCAGCCTTCATCTCCCCTTGGTGACACAGACGACTAAATAGGAGTGATCAGGGGAGTTGCAAATCCTTTGCTAGCACCACCCAAATGTTTAGGATTAGATGAAGCCATCAATTAGATGATCTTCCATCCCAAGGACTGAAGGTGCCTGATGAGTTTTCAGGTGAGAGCCAGACACCAAGCATCTGCCTGCACTGCCTGGAAGTGACTTGGTAGACGAGGGGCCTGGCTGAGGTGTGCTGGGGTCTGCAGGGAGGTTTGACTACTTGTTTTAGCATGCAGTGCCTCAGTCTGCAGACACAGATGAGTGCTTTTAGAGGTGTAACAGGTAGCATCACGTTTTTACCAGTGCTTTTTTCATACAGATAGATGGAAATCTCCACCTGATGAGGATTATCTACACCCTTACCAAGAGCTTTTTTAAAACCTTTTTTATTAATAGTTTTCATGTTATAAATATTCGTTAGGTGTTGTATTTTGGCTTCCTTGTTATTCACAGCAGAACTGGTAAGCCGTGGGTGTTTTAGGAAGGCCCTGGGCATCTTGTTTTGCAGTGAAATGCTGGGATGCATCTCAGCAGTCAGGCAGAGTCTGACTGCAAAATCTGCAGATTTTTTTTCCCCTTGGCAGAAGCAGTGCAGTGGCTGAATTGCTGGGCAATGTGGAGACCTGGAATTCCAGCACCTCTGAGTGGATGTGAGCAGCTCAAAGTTCAGCAGTGCTCTTTGGAAGCATAGTGCACAGTAAAGTTAGTGTTTCACCACTGCTGAAACCTCAATTCGTTTCACTCTGGGACTGTACACACCTGGGGACTTTACTGAACCCTGCTGATGGTGGGGCACCAGGACACTTCATGCACAGCAAAGGTAATCTCAGGGCTGACAAGTGGAGAATTTCTGATTAAAATGAAAATTCCTCCGAGTCTGATTTGTGGGTGATGATGATGATGCCATTTCAGCTGGGAATGAGCAGAGACATCCTTTTCCTGGGAGAGTACCAAAGCTGAAAGGAGACACCTGCCTGCAGTGGAGAGGAGGGGGAGGCAGGAAGAGACAGGTCCTGGTGGAACAAGGAAAGCTGGAAGGATCTCGGCACTTCGACTGGTGGGTGTGTACAGATTGCAAAGCTTATCTCACTGCAAGGAACCAAGCAAATAAGTATTGGCCTGGAATATGGCTCTTCAAGATTACAGCAGTATGTGCTTCTCCTCCCTTCCTCTTGGGAGCTCAGCTGGGTTTGCAAGCTAAGGAAAAATCTACCAAAAGGAAAGAAAAAGCAAGGAGTTGAGGCAGAGGAGCAATCAGTCTTTCAGCCAGGATACAGTAGGAAGAGGGAACTGAAAAGAATAAGGAGCCTCATTCTTGTGGCACTGGAGTTACCATAATCTCTGATGTCACTATAAGGTATTTAAAATAGCACTGATGTGAGTTTGATGGCACTTTTGTCCTTCACTGGCTGTGTGTACATGAAGGTCTGCAGCAAGGTCAGGGGTCAAGAACATGGCATGAAAAAGGGTACAGAAAACTTATGTTTACCAACTCTGGTTCTTTGGGCAGGGAGTACATGTCCACCTTTGTACAGACAACCCAGTCACTCAGTGATAAATGGAACCAATCTGCCAGGTTTTCCAGGCACTTGGTCTCACCCAGGCCTCCAGATCTCCTTGAAATCACCTCTTGAAATCACCTCTCCAGCAAGAGTTGTTGCTCAGTAGTGGATACGTAGCATAGCAAGGCATGCAGTGTGTGTAATTTAGAGTCTGATGTAGGAATTACTTGGTTAAGGTGAGCCATGGGAAGGTGGGTTCAAGTTCCAGAAAAATTCTAATGTAAAACCAGAACTGAGCATCTGTGAAGGCTTTTCTCAGCAGACAGTCTTTGAAACACGTGTGTGCCAGTGGAGGGCTTGGTTCTCCTGCGATAAAGAGGTGGGTTGGCAACACAGCAGCTATACCTGCACAGGGTCCTCGTTGTCAGACTGTCAAGCAGAATTCTAATGGGGAGGACCCTTGTGAAGGTACAGCTTCTGCCAAGAGGCATCAGGGTCTACTTCTGCATTAGCTGTGTGCATGTATGGACAGATTGGAATGATACCAGAGGTGCAAAGACTCTGGGGGGGTTCTAGGTTCAGCTAGGGGTTCTTCAGCATAAATCCATCCTCCTGTAAGGAGGGGGCAAAAACCAGTTACATCTGATGGAAAAGAGTCCATCTTATTGTGTCAATGTCGCTTGCACAGAGTATGTGGAGGCGGTAATCCAGACTTGCTGTTTCTGGATTAGCCACATATGCAGACCCCCACCACCAGAATGATCCTGCCACAGCATTCATCTTATCTGGGACTAAACTGGCACAGCGAGGAAATCTCACCACTGAAGCACTGTCACATTTGGCTGTTCAAAATGGAGTGACAATATTAGCAAACCCAACCAGGAGCACGTGTAGGCAAGCTTGGCTGTGCTGTGTGTTGCTGAGAAAGGAGGTGCTGCTGAAGAGAAGAGAGGTGCTGCTGTGAAGAAGAACTGTGGTCCTGGTCTGTAGATCGATGTCTGAAATGTGGAAATAAATCATACCGACCAATCTGAGAAAATGCTGCTGTTCAGCATGACTTGTGTTGAATTTTTAGTGAGTCGGATACAGTAGGTAACTAAACTCCTTCTGGTGAGTGTGAAATAGCAACACTTGGAGGAAAAAATGTCTCCAGGGGCTTTGAGCCTGGTGGTAAATGGAAATGCACTTGTTGAATTTTGAGAGTGGAACTGACATTTCAGACTGAGCACCGGGTTTGCTTTCATTTCTGACAGCTCTAGAGGTCTACATCTAACCTATTGCATCACGTGAGCCGAGGCTGTTCCTGGTGACAGCCCTCCTGGTCTGCAGTGCTGAGATGGAGTGTGGCAAGGGCATGTTTTCGGTCCCAGCTCTGTTCCAAAGGTCCCTTTGTTCAGACTCTCAGCTGCAGCGCGGGCAGTTACTTGCTGCGTGATGCGAAAGGGAACAGAGTTTTCTTTGTTGTCCAGGGCCAGCTGCCCTGCCGGCAGAAATTGAACCGAAATCAGCAATTTCCATCCCTTTCCCTTCCCAAATCTGGCTGCCATTCTGCCTGTGTGCTCGGGCATGAATTTAGTGGTGCTGTGCATGTGTGATGGTTTGGGTTTGTCATTCTTGTAGTAAAAGAGAAACCTGTCCTTTCTTCTTAATAATGTTGTCTAAGGTTAAAAACCATAATTTCAGAGGGGATATCTGCTGGGATCGGTGCTTGCATAAGCACTTCTTATGAGTGGCAAAGTTACCAAGCACAGGAGTCAGGGATCTTGCTGAACTGTGGCTACTCAGGATCCCTCTGCTTCACACTGAGGACAGAAATTTTTGCTGCAATCCACTCCACGCCAAGAAAACTACCCGGAATTGCTGACTAGTGTCAGTGGCATGTGGGGCTGGAGTGATGCTGCTGACATTTTAACACCAGCAGAAAGCACAGTCAGCACTGTTTCGGGAAATAGCTGTCGGAGCTGGCGTGGAGCAGGGCGAGGAGCCCGTTTTGCAGCAGGATGGGGTTGGAGGTGGCCCCGGTTGCACTGGCTTCCATCAGCTGGCTCTGCACACGTGCTGCCGAGCTCAGCGACTGGCTGCCGTCAGCAACAGGTTTTTCCTTGCTTTTTCCTTGCATAGCCTAAGCCAAAAGATCACAGTCATTGTGACAGCAGGGAGTGAATGGGAAATAAAGAAAAGAGGAACGGAAAAATCAATAAAAACCACTTTTTTTCCCCCTCTTTCAGACCAGGAGTGCTGAGAGTTAGAGACGAAAGCTCAAGTATGTTGGTTAAGATACTTCAGAATGTTTTATCTGGAAAAAGCAGACTTATTTAGAGAGTAATTTCACTTGCTACTGAGATTTAATAGCCTTTCAAGTAAGATTTAGCAGATACATGTAAGAACATAAGCTAGATTCAGATGTGCCGTAATGCCATTTTTCAACTGTCAACCTTGACACAGGATATGTATGAATATTTATAGCATGTCTGGTTATTACATAGTTGAGTAATTTACAGAAAACATTTGTCAATTTATTTTAAAAGCCTTTCGTACCATGAGTTTATTTTCCATGTTTTAGGCGCCTAAATGTTGAAAGAAGTGGGTAAAAGGGTTAATCATGGGGTGAAATGGAGCACGGACTGAAAGGAAGGTGGAAGGGTGGTTGGGGTGGTTGAGGGATAGGAGGTGGGGGAAGGTTTTGATACCAATGCAGGAGCCTTGACAGCTCGTGCAGGATCTGTCCTGTTGGGGAGCCCAGAGGGGCAATGCCTGTGCTCTGAAGCGTAATGGGATAGACAGGAGATGGCAGAGGCAATTTCTGCCCTCCGTGGAGTTTGCTTTAGCGTACTTAATAGTGGGTTATGCCTGCCAGCATCTTTACTGGGCGCTGTGCCTGCACTCAGCTGCTGTGCCTTCTGCCTCCTGCTTCTTCTTGCTGCTCATCCACAGCCAGTGTCACCTGGCTGCTTTGTGGAAAGGAGGAAATCGGAGCACGCTGGTGAAATTTTCTGGAGCAGTTGCTCTTTGGCACGGAGAAGGGGAAAATGCAGCACTTGCAGTGCAATAAATACGTTGGCTCTGTGGAAAGCCTGGTGGGTGTCGTGGAAAATTGGCAGGTTTTCTGCTCTTGAAACTTTCTGCTTGGCATTGCTGTAGTCAAGAGGGAATTTTCAGTCGCTAGCTCTTGTGTCAGATCATTGCACAGAAACTCAGGCTGCCACTGAATGTGTGCATTCCTGGGAGAGCACATCCATTTGAAAAGCCAAATTTTTCTTATCTTTGCCTTGAACTTTTTCTTTTTTTTAATCTTTTTTCTAAAGCCGGTATGATTTATCTTTCTTAAAATTTTTCTTTCAATAAATGAGATGAACTTGTTCAGTTCAAAAAGAACCAAAAAGTTTTGCTCGTTTGGTGCCAGCCTGAGTGCTGGGGTGGGCCCACAGCCAAGCGAGCATTTCAGTTCCAGTAGGATTTGGACAAAACAAAGTAACTAATTATTCTTTGCAGCCTTCTCTCCAGGTTTGTGTCAGTTTGGACTCTGGCTCTGAGTGCAGTGGGGCTTGGCACAGCGCTGGGACAGCTTTCAGTGTGTTGGTTGAATGCTCTCAGGCAGCTGCAGAATGGAGAGCCAGGTCTGCTCTGCGAAAACCTGGGAAAACCAAGTGTCTGCTTTTCAGCAGCCATGTGTATGCTACTGCAAAGGACTCCTGAGTGGTTTTTTGCCTGGAGTGTGAAAACTGATGGCCATGGCTATTGGCTGCAGGGAGAAATTTTGACCCACCCTGGCAGCACAAGCCTGGTGCTGCCAGCGTTGAGTTACTTTTCAGTGCTGTCGTAAGCACAATGGACTTCTTCCTAATTTCTCCAGACTTTTCCAATTACTCTGGAGCTTGCAGTGCCCCAAAAGAAGTGAAGTTTTGTTTACTAACTTTAGCATAACTAAGGATCTCCACCAAGATGATGCCATCCCTCCTCTTGGGCTAGTAGGAGTGAGGTGTGACTGACAGCCCCCTGACCAATGATTTTAAGAGTCAGAATAAATGGGGCTGGGTAGTGGTGCAAGGAGAGACCTGGAGGTGAAGTCACATCAGAGTCACTGCAGACCAGAGACAGAAACACATCATCTGTTTTTCCTTCACCCTTATTTCCTTTGCCCCTTATTTGTTTATTTGCCTAAACAGAGATTCCAGTTTCTCAGTTAGAGGTAGTTAAATGGTGATGCTGCTTTAAAAACAGCCTGTCATAATCACAGGGTAATGCCTGAAGTAGGTAAAGTGGTGTGATGTGCCATTTTCCTTGGTAAGAGAGGAAAGTGCCTGGTAGTCTAGCTCTGTTTTGTTGGGAAATCATTAGGACCTTCAGCAGGCACAACTGGGATCTGAAATGGAGGATTTAAAGGAGCTAAGTGAAGAGCTGTATTTTCCTCACATCGGTTGCAACCAACAAGCTTATCTTATACAATAAGTGGCAGAAACTACTGGTCTGAGCACCACTTACTAATACTCACTGCTTTTGTGAGGGTCCTTAAGCAGGTTTAGATGTATATAAAGGTTGTCAGGAAGGATGAAGGAGATGTTAGGGAGGAGGAAGGAGATGTCACTGTACCCGGAGAGGACTGTTCTTGTGAAGTTTATTTTTTTTTCCAGAAGTCTTTCACCCTGTAGGTTTGATAACCATCATGACCACTGTTAACAGCATCTCTCATGGCAGGTGATGGTGATGTCACCTACATATTGTGGCTTCAGTGAACCTCATGGTCCTCAGATGTTCAGCCACCATGACGAGCTACCTATGTTGTCACCCAGCCAGTGTCCCCAACCACCCCCTTGGGTGCCACTTGTGACCTTTGTCTCCCTCTTCTCTCTTCCAGGTACCTGTGTGAAGTGCAGCAAGGGTGTGTATGGAGCAAACCAGGCTTGCCAGGCCATGGGCAACCTCTACCATGACAGCTGCTTCACCTGTGGAGCCTGCAGTGAGTACCCCTGGCCTGGTCTGACACTGGTGCCAGGCCCTGCAGCAAACTCTTTGGGCTTAACATTTTTCTGGTGTAAAGAGGGGAAAAAAAGAAAGCAGTTATTAAACTATCTGCCAGCTGGAGTCTGCTGCAGCTGTATGTCTTTGTGGTGGTTCCTGCTGTTTGTTTTTGAATGGATTGTTGCAGGGCACGTAGAAAAGGTATTTTGGATTGTGCCAGGCTTCTGCCTTCTGGTATGGATAGTTGTTTTCATTCCTCTGCCTCTCAGTTATAGCCACATTTTCTTACAAGAGTATTTTTTCAAAGTGGCAGTGAATATGCCTTAGCTGGCATGTTTTTTGTCTCAGCAGAGCTGTTTTTTCAGGTGGAGCTGCTGCCTGGTAAATCCAGTGACAGTTGCTAAAATCATTTTGACCCTCTGAAAGACCTCCAGTCAAAGCATCTAAGTGCATGAATGACCCAGGTTACACATCTTGCTCTCTCCAGAGAAATGCAGCCATGCCCTGAGATGAGGGGCATGTCTCTGCCAGCTTGGTTTATGGTTTTTGCAGGGAGGGAACTGGTTACTGTGCAGAGGGATCAGGCTGGGAGCAGCAATGATGAGCCCTGTGAGATCAACCCAAGAAGTAGAGTAAATAGTTCAGCTGGCCTTGCTGAGCTCCCTGTGGGTCACTTGTCAGACCCACATCTGGAGATTGTTGGGGCGTACAGCAATGCATGGATCCTCCTAAGCAGCTTTTCGAGGTCTGTGATGGAGCTGGAGTGAAGAACAGGCCACTTGATGTTAAATTGTGGCTGTTTGTAAGGCAGTGGTTTTTCTGTTTTGTTATGTGTAACTCCAGCACTAGTAGTATATTTTTAGAAGTGTAGCTGTATATGTGGTGGCAGAAAAAATTATAATCTTCTACTGCTTTTGTATATATGAGTTTAGTTTTCCCAGATGAGGCTTAGGGTTTTTCCTCCTGAGTTGTATTTAGAGTTGTAAACTCATCAGGACTGCATGTGTTTTATTTGGAGCTGTAAAGTCAGAATAAATATAGAAAGATGTGTATGCTTTTTAATAATAGCTAAGCCTTGTACTGTGCCCATTCCCCAGCTGTCTTACACCAGCTGCCCTGCCTCACCTAATGTTTTTAGTAGAGCATTTCACCATCATCTGACTAAAAATGGGAAAACTGAAAAGAGAATGTGGTTTTTGCATATAGTGGCAGTTTCCTAGAGGCTCAGAAGTCAGCAGCTTACTCTTCTGTCCTCTCTTACAAATTAATTGAAATTAATTAATCTTCTCCCATGGAGAGATTCCTGGCTGCAACCAGGGCTTTGCTTCAGTTACCTCTCTCCCTCTAGGGCCAGGCAGTCTCTGAACTGCCCTTGCACCCAGGGCTCCTGTTAAAAATAATCCAGCAGCAGGTTTGAGCTGACTTAAATTTCTAAAATTACTACTGTGCAACTGGTGCTTTAGAAAGAAACCCTTTTGATCCTCCTTTTTAAATGAATTATACAGTCTTTATTTGGAGACCAGTGCTAGAACTGTACTTGTGGTTGCAGAGGTATCCCGTGGTTACATCTGTTTGTTTGTCTGTGTTTGGTTAAAAATTAGCTTAATCCCATTTCTAATGAGGTGGGCTGGTGAGGGTTGAAAGAATAGCTATTTGCTGCTTATTCTAAAAGTCAACCCTTTTCAAATGTTTCCAGTGCAAGATGAAAAGGTGTGGATGTCAGGTGAGACTTAGAAAGGTGGAAAGAAGCCAAGTTTAGCAAAGTGAAGCCCATTTTCTCTCTTACCCAGACTGTAACTGAGGAATGTGCTGAGTAGATGTGCTGGGGCAAAGGGTTTCAAACTGAAAGTAAAACATAAGGCTAGTGAAAATGATGGGGGAGGAAGGGGTGTGGGAGCAATAAGGGTATTTCCCTCAGTAGAAAATACTGTATTTCAAAACAAGATAAAAAAGCAGTGTGCAAGTCATGGGCATGTAAATGAGAACATAATTCAGCTTGTTACATTTAGGAGAGTAATCATGAAAGCTCAAATCCTTCCCATTGTGGCAGTGGCCATACTGAAATGGAAACTGGAGGCAGTGGCAGCCAGCAGGATGGCATGGATGGATGGAGGGGAAGGTGTGTGCTGGCATAGGATTCCCAGCACTCCAAAAAGAGTGGTGCCAGAGGGAGGCCCCCACAGTAGTGGTGTTTTCTCTCATGTGCGCAGACCTCTATGAGCAGCAAGGCTGGCAAGAAACCCTTCCAGTGCAGGCGATGTTTCCTGCACTGCCCCTGTGGTCTGCAGAGCCTTCGTGTGCCAGTCACTTGCTCCGGGGCTTTGCAGCCTGGCCTGTGCCAGGCCGACTTTCTGATTTATCAAACCTCTGCACTGTGGCTGCCTGCCTCATGCTGCCTGGAGAGGGACATGCTGTACTCAGGGAGGAAACCTACTCGGGGGAATCCCCCCCTTTTGCAGCCCAAAGTCATTTCCCAGCCCCACAGACCATCAGTTGCTGTGGGGATGAAGGGCACACACTGTCATTGACCCAGAGAGGACACATGCCCCTCTGCAGGCTTTCTGTCACCTGTGTCACTGCAATAAATATGATGAGGCCATTTTATCTGCCAGAAAAATAAATATTTATTTGGATCGTGTTGTCTGTCTAGCTGCAAAGCACGTCTTGAGCAGCCTATGTGGAAACTCTGGTTTCTAGTTGAAAAGTAAGTAGTGCTTTTAAGGTCAAGTGGAGTTCATTTTGGACACCATCCAGTACAAACTTGACTTTGGAAAAGTCAAGGTTGCTCATGATTTCAATCCTAAAATTTCTTCTCTGGTGGAACACTGAATATCCCCCACTCCAATAAATAAAATATACAAAATTACCTATTAAGGTAAAGCGTATTGTCCTCCAGATATTTATAACCACTGTCCTGCTGTTTTCATTTTAGCAAGGATTTCTAATTTTGCTCCTAGCTGGATTTGTGTCCAAATGTGCACTGGTTTCCCTGACAGAGAAAATCAAGAGTGTCTAAGAAGCAAGGGTTTATGTGGGGGGTGATACCTCATAGTGCCAAATTTCCTTTGCCCTCTGCTTCCCAATACACAAATGTTCAGAGATAAATGATAGAGCAGTTTGTTGAACAGGGCTGTGCATATGCTACAGGGTTCAGTTGGCAGGAGAAAAATGTACTGTCTTATCTGAGCCAATGGCATGTAATGCAGAAAATTTGGCTTAGAGGTCAAAACAACAGATTTAGAATTATTTCTTTGGCATAAATGTCTCATTTATCTTCTTGTTTGTTACAGGGCAGAGGCACAAACAAGGCAGCCTTTTGCAGAGAGGGAGAGGAAAAAAACTTCAGGCTCTTTCTGCAGGATTAGTAATAAATGATATTCGCTTTACAGGAGGGCCACAAAAGCAGGTGAAAAAAAATGGCCTCCAAACGCCTTGAGCTATTTCCTGCATGCTCAAGGTGTCTGTTTCCGCCTTGGGGTTTGGGGGTTTTTTTGCAGCTTGTTGGACAAACAGTTGTAGCTATCCAATAGTTTGTTCCACATTGACCATTTAAATTAAATTACTACTTTATACCTCCTCAGAACATGAAAGATATGTGTCTCCAGATGTTGATACTTACTTTTTAGGTAGCAAGGAGACCTTATAAATTATATACATTTAACTAGACAGTATCACCCTAACTTGCCGCGTTAGTGTTTCAGTATTTTCTCCAGTATTCAGCCAGGCTTATATCCAAATGCCACAGGTTGACTGGAAAACAGACCTTTTTACCTCTGCTAGCAGTGTAATTTAGAGCATTAGGATCTTGCTCTTGAGCCACTTGGTCCTCAGAGGAAATCTGAAAGCTAAAAAAGTGCAAGGGAAGTGTTAGAGATGGCTGTGAAGGAAATCAGTAGGCGAGGAAGGAAGTCAGAAAGAAAGAACTGATTGCAAGGTGATTTGAAGGAGGATTTGATGTTGAACTACAACACAAGGGCCAAAGTGAGGACCAGATTTTGGCTTCTTACTGCAAAGAGTTGGAAACCTTGCATGTTTGCTAGATTACAGAATTCAGTCTTTGACATGTCAGCATCACTGCATTACTTTATTTTTCTTTCCTATTTTTGCAAGCTCAGATTAATACTGATGTCAGTGTAGGGGTTAACAGGATGCTGTTCTAGTGATTTTGAAATCACACGAGCTGGCTGCTTCTTGCTGCCCTCTGGGTATATATATTTTGTATTTAATATTCCACAACATGGTTGTGTTTAGAGGTATCAAGGGTCATTTACTAAACTGGGTAGCTAAGATATCAAGGCAGTATTTTCTGCAAGCATAGGTCTCTGCTTGGGATAATCAGTCTTGCTGCAGTGATTATAAATCCTGGCTACTTAGAACAATGCTGCTCTTGCTGTCTTTGGCCTAATTATGTTGAATAAACATGTCCTGTATTGGTATGTAACTCCTAGAACAAGAATGCCATGGTTTTTATTGGCACCTTTAAATAACTTTACAAGCAGAAAGTCACCTTTTTCTGCACATGTGACTTAATCCCAGACAGCAGGATAGCCAGCCTTGCCAAGTGAATTTCCTGAGGGCCACATGTATGTGTATGGCTGTCTTCAGATGCAGAAACTGCCATCTCTTCTAGTGGAGGCAGGACTTACTGCCTATGATTGCATAAAAACCCACTACACCAATCAACTCAACTCGCTTGAGAAATGTGCAGATCTTCAGAGTGGAGAGTGCAAAGCATTGCCAGTAATACATCCTCAGCATCCCTTCAGTAAAATTATCATGCCAGAGTCTGCATAGTAAACAATGTAACTTTTTGGCAAAAGTAGTGTAAAAAAAAATTCAGGTTGCGTGGATTTTCAGTTTAGGGGACAGGCAATTCATCAGTACGTTTTTCTGCTTCCGTCTAAATTGCTGTTATGTTCTTGCTGACTTTTTGTCTTCAGTCTCAGCTTACTGGTGAAAAATCCTGCTGTTTTATCAGAAGTGCTTGCTATAGATGAGAAAAGCCAGGGCAGCTTTCACAGTAAGGTGACAGTACTTGTTCATCTCCTGGCCAGATTTCAAGGCAGTAGTGATATGGGACCTGAGCTGAAGGAGCTTTGGCATGGATCAGGTGTCCTCAGTAGATATCCTTGATGGAAAGGTACAGATGTTCAGATCACACATGGGAATGCAGCCAGGGATTTATCAATGTAATAGTGGTTTCAGTCAACTACATGTGTTTTAGTGCTGGCTGAAAGTCTGAAATCATTAGGACGACATGAGGAGAAAAAAATGGTTGAAACCTTTAGTGGAATAAATTTCCAGTCTTTCTGGTCTTTTTGTTTTATAATGTCATCTTCAAAGTACTGTTTTCTGTTAAGAACAGGTATAGTTTTAATTTGTGCTGTAAAGATTTTAGTGGGTTTCTTTCAATGTTTTAATGATACCTGTGAGTAATTCTCTGGGTAGTGTTTCAGTAAGCAGAGGCCCCTTCCATAATCAGAGAAATTTAAAAATTATTCTCTCATGGTGTTTTGATGCACAGTTGCCTTCACTGAGGTCACAGAGATTGCCTCCCCCTCCTTCCTCCTCTGAGGCTCTGTGTGTTTCGATGAGTCACTGGGTGACAGGGTGGGAGGCCAGCTCTTGGCAGCCACCTGGTTTTGGTGCATTTTGGGAAACAGGGTAGCAGTCTCCAGAGTGATGCAGAGTGGCTGAGCACTGGGATGAAAACCAGTTACTCAGCAGGACCTGTCTGGATCAAAAGCACTGCTTTGTCCCAGGGGGACTGTATTTTACCTCTGAATTTTGATGCTTCTAGGGGTTTTCCCTAAAAGAAGAACTCTTGAATATCTCTTGCAGTGGTGTGCCATCAGCAAAGGAGAGGTATTGCTCAGTTTTGTGGTGTGCTGTGGTTTTGCAGTGTTTCCCTCTGGGGCTTCCATTTCTGCTCTTACCTGTGGTTGTGTTGCCCTTAGAGGCAGCTGACCTTTCTTGCTGATGTTTCCTCCATGTGCCAGAGCATATTTTTGTCTTTCCAGCATCAGATCATTTTCTCAGAGTTTTGAGGGTTTTTTGCTTGGGTTTGTTTGGTTTTTTTCCTACTGCCTCAAATGTATGGTGGGAGCACAGAGGTAATGTTTTGCAATCTTACCATAGAGCTGGTGGAGTTGAGAGAGACTGAACATCTAATATGGTAGTGGAGTTAACTGTGTCCCAGCACAGTGTCTTCTCAGAGATATCCCATCCTCCTGCCCATGGTTTCAGTAAGCCTTTGTTCTGTCCTGGCATGTCTGCCATTTACCTGATTTGGAGGATGTACAGGCATTGAAGTGACCCTTTCACACAGGCCCAGTTCTAGAGCAGATTGGGAATATTGGTGCTTCTGTATCAGCCTTGGTGCTGCATCCAGCTTTAACGGGGGCCAACAGAAATGGGACAGATGGCAGAAATTAAGCACAGCTCTCTGATGCCTGACCTAGTCTGCTGCACATGGTAGGGCACCAGACTGCCTGTCAGCAGAGTGTCCATGGAGGGCTCCCAAAACACATGTGCTGGCTGGGGACAAGGAGGCTCATGTACTGTGGGCAGCAGGGACTTTGGAATGGTTGGGAGGAGCCAAGGTCTTTGGGCTCTGCCTTTACCCATTTTACTGCCTGAAGGGTGTTCATGGATCAGAGTAGGTTTTTTAATCCAAATATCCTCATAGATATCCATGGGGAGAATGGAAATTGGGGGAAGGACTGCAGCTTGAGCCAGAGCCACCCAGGACTGAGTAGAGCTTCATTTGATCCTTAGCAGCCGGACTGATGGTGTTTCCAACCCGCTGTCCTGCTTGTTAGAAGGTTACATCAAAGGAACCCAGAAAACAAAATCCTGTTGAATTTAATCTCCCATCAGCAATCACATATCTAAATTTATTTGATAACTGTGGCACTCTAAAAAGCACTGATTTTTGTAATAGCAGAGGCCCAGGGCTGTCAGCGTGGAAGGGACCCAGGAGTAGCTGCCAGTCAGCAGTGATTTTTGCCCATCTGCTGTGCAGATACCACAGGGAGTTCCATGGTGCTTAGATAACTGATATGTGAAGTCCACACACTGCCTCTCCAGCAATGCAGCAATCCTGGTCATGTATTCCCTAGAGCCCTGGGATCCAGGCATGGCCCTGTTCCATTGTATGCATCACGAGCTATCTCTTGTCTTTGAATGGGGGTTTGTGACTCCCACTGTCCTTCTAATAAATAATGGAAAAGCAACTTCAAAAGAGAAAGTCGAGTCCAGCTCCCCAGCAAGCAAATGATGCATCTCCCAGGATCCTCCTTACCAGGGATATTGGAAGTCCCTTGTAAAAGTCTCTCTGCGTGAACTTCAGAAGGAGAGAGCCATCATTTGAGAAAACAGTGGACAAAAGCACTGGCATCCTGGGAGTGCAGCCTGATGGTATGCCTGTTATCGGCTGCTAAGCAAAGTGTGTTTATTTCAGCACAAAGGCACTTGTGACTGCGCTTGAAATATTTTGAAATTGGTGCTGAAATGCCCTTGAGGTCATCCTGAAGGTCCCATAGCTAAATTGATTAGACAGACAGTGTGGGGGATGAGCAGTACATAAAAGCTCAGGACTTAAACTTCCTGTCAGAGAGATGAACAAGGTACCTTGTAACAACAAGTGAAGACAGTAAGGTTGAAATGCCAAAGAATTTTAATTGTCTGAATCTTTTCAGGTGTAAGATTATCTAAATTCAGGGTGAAGTGAAAATGAAATACAGTCAGGAGCCAGCAGCATAAAACATGTAGTAGAACAATTGATCCTGAAAGCAGCAAGCCATGCGTTAAATATTCCTGGGTTTAGCAAAGGATATTTCAGCATGATGCATATTGAAAGTAGGCAGTTATCAACATGTGATTCCTTTTATGACATTTAACTTCTCAATCCTTCCTTTTGGTGAAAACAAAACAGCATCTCCATGCTCCAGTGAAACCTATGCCAGCCTCTGCAGGCACAATCAGAAGTATCACTTTTGAGAGGGACTGGTTTAGTTAAAGGCACTATCCCATGGCAGGGAGCTCAGTGCAGGCACAGAAGCCACTGCCACCCTGCTCTGTACTGTGGGGCAGTCCCAGTGCTGTTTCTTTTACTGGTGTGGCTGCAGCCAGAACTTGCATTTCCCAGCTCCACTGGGACAGTCCCCAGTGCAGCCTGGGGAAGTGAGCTTTTCCTGCATCTTGCCTTCCCAATTGTATGATGAAAAAGTGCTTCCTCATCTCGAAGAGACACTGGGAGAAGTCCATCCCAGAAGTGGGCAGGGAGAAGCTGAGAGCAGCAGAGAAAGAAATGGGCTTTGTTTGCCTGAACCACTCCCACAGTGGCTGCAGGAGCACCTGATTACTTGTGGTTTCTGCTAATTTCCTTTTACGTGTCTGCCAAAGAGAGTCATGGAGAACTAAAAATAGTTAAAATTCTCACCTCTTCCCTAACAAAAGTGATTAAATCATCCCTGTCCTGTCTCAAAGTGCTCTTGGTGTCAGCAGCTCTTCTTCAGGGACTCATGTAATGCCAACCAAATTAGAAATCCTTTATAAAGGAGTTTATCCCTTTGCTGAATGAGCTTGCAGCAGAAGCCCAGACATAGCATGCTCACTGTGGCACCTTCACTGAAGGTCTGTTGCCATCAATCTTAACCTGCTAATGTCACTGTGTTAAAAATACACTGGGTGCAGAATGGCTGGTAAATGCTTTTTTTGTCACCATGGAAGAATGACATCATGGCAGTGATCCAAACCTCATCCCTTCTGTTGGAATGGCTGCTGCTCATGCACCAGGCCAGGGCCTTCATCCAAAGAAGTGTTTCCTCATTGCATGGTCGCATGTGTATGTTTTTCCTTGCCCCTGTCAGCTTGTCTTTAAGGAGACACATTGCATGCAGGTGGAAAGTCACTTGGGCACCTGCCCGTTGCACTGAACTGGAGCCCTCGCTACCACGCAATTTAAAACAAAGTTAAATGTTTTCGTTTGTTTTTCATTTTTAGGAGTGCCAAATCCCAGTGTTGTATTTCAATCAGTGGGAGATTTTCAAGAGTACATCTTCCTGCATTTAGGCTTGCTGTTAACTTGCTTAGGACCACCCTTTGACAAAGGTGCTGCAAAGCTCAAGTATTCCCATGCCTCTCCTGTCCCTCCTCAGAAACTGTGACTCTAGAGCTTCTGGTGAGCATGTAAGGCTTACCTGTGGACAAGCAGGCACACAGGGGTTATCATGCAAGTACACGCCCTGGGTTATGAGCCACAAAGATTACATGTGGTGGAATTATCATGCAAATACACACCCTGGGTTATGAGCCACAAAGATTACGTGTCCCAGACAAGATACTTTCTATTTTGAACTCTGGGTACTGTTTTGGTTTCAGCAAAATCAGAAAAATCAGAGTGGGATGCTTTCAGGTTTGTCAGGTTTTTTTCCATGTCCTATCCAATTGTGAAAGGATGGGCTGGTGCCCTGGGTCATCTCTGACCTCCAGGTTACGGGGTTGTCCCTAGCAAGGATTAGAAGAGAAAGGGGAAGAGTGGGTGTGATGGGGCTGTGTGCTTTTGGCTCCTGCACTGGTCCAGTAAACACAGAGCAGAGCAATGCCCACAGTTTAACCACAAAGTTCTGCACATGCAAACCGGGGCTCATTCCTTGAGAAAGCACACTGCCCTGTCCTCCACCTGCCTTGCTGCCTGAGACCTGGGCAGGGCACTAAGGGCTGCTGGTGAAATGCTGGTCTGGCTCAATTCACTGGCAAAACTTTGGAGCTCACCTGGAGTGTCTCCATTTCTCAAGGTGCTCCACTGGGACAGTCCCCAGTGCAGCCTGGGGAAGTGAGCTTTTCCTGCATCTTGCCTTCCCAATTGTATGATGAGAAAGTGCTTCCTCACCTCGAAGAGACACTGGGAGAAGTCCATCCCAGAAGTGGGCAGGGAGAAGCTGAGAGCAGCAGAGGAAGAAATGAGGCATCAGGAGGTGTTTCCCAGCCTGAGGGTGCCCTCTGGTGTATGCAGGAGACTGTAAAAATTGTAGTTTCTTCAAGTGGGTTTACTTGGCTTCCTCCTTTTCCTAAAGCCTTGCAGCCAGCATGGTTCTTCACTGAAGGCTGCCAGGTAGGTGCATATAATAAAGTGACTCCCAGACCAGTTCCGTGTGTTGTTCACATTTATATACCCAGCAGCCGACTATCACTTTTTTAATGATACTGGCCACATTCAGCATGTCAAGCAAGAGGCCTCTGGGTCCCAGTGTCTCAGACCCAATTTCCTTCCAGCAGTGCCTGATAGGTGTCCAAAACCAGCCTGCAGCAGGTCCTGCTCCAGATGTGCCCAGGTAGTGCTGCTCCCCCTGCCCTGGGCACTGTCTCCTGGCACATGCTTGGGGCTCCAGTGCAGAACTATTCCAGTGCCAGGCTTGCATTTTAAACCCTGGGCTCGATAAGGAAGTCAGGCTGCAAAGAGGTAGGAGCAGCTTTTTATAAACTAACAAAAACTAGCCCTTTTTTCTTGGGGCATTTAGGAGTGGTGGCAGCGTGACCAAACATTGCCATGATCACATGGAACTGAAAACAGACAGTGAATGAGAGGCATAAACACAAAAGCTGCAGTAAATACAAATCTTCTCCACATGTAGAATCCTTTCTTGGAAAAACTTTGTCATCTTGTCTTGATTACAACATTTGGATTTTATAATTTTTTTTTAAATAGTTTCAAAGCTTTTTTGTTGGCAGCTGCAGTAACAAATGTGCTGGTAGGTTGCAGAGAAGCCTGTTGAGTGCTCTGGTGGGGCAGAGTGAGTGCTTGGGTATTGCAGTGCCTTGTCTGCCAGCTGCTGCTCAGAGCAAAACAGCAAGGTCGTGACATTTTGAGGAATTAAGTCAAGTGTGGGTCACTCTCTGTATGCCCTTTCTTCTTTCCTCCTTGCTCCTTTCCTGGGGTGTTTTCCAGTATGAGTCAGTGTATCCTCACTCACTCATGCCAGAGTTACAACACGCACGGTAATCTGCCAGGAGGTGGTCCAGGCTTGCAAAGCTACCACCCCCTACCCAGAGGTGGGACTTTTGTCCAGATCTACCAAATGGCATTCATCAGCAACCACCAGAGGAGAAGAGGGTTTGGTGGGCTGGAGTCTGGGAAGACCCATGCTGGGATTGGGTGCTCCTCTCCAGCTGTGTGACAGCTGTCCTTGGATGTCTTCATTGTTTGCTTCTCAGGAGCCAGGTTTTGCTCACATTTTCTCCCTTCTCTCTGCTGATCTTTTTCTTATCTCTGTGGTTTTTTCCCTTAGGTCGAAAGCTGAGAGGAAAAGCCTTTTATTTTGTCAATGGAAAGGTGTTCTGTGAAGAAGACTTCCTGGTAAGCATCCAGTTGTCTCTAGTAGTGAGACATCTCAGTGTCACCAGCAGACACACAGCCTTTCTGCCTGCCAGCTTTGACTGTGTTTCACACACTTCTGCTCCAGCATCCTGCCTGGCCCTTCTGCTCCAGCCCCGGCCACAGTGGTGGCCTACATGTCGTGCTGGAAGTAGCTGAGTGAGAGGCCATGGTTTTGTGGCAGAGCCCCCAGCTGAACCTATAATCTGTTGTGGTGTCTCCTTCAAAGCATTCTCTCTGTGGCCATACTGTGGAGGAATGGCTACAGAAGAATGAAATGGGTGAATTTCCCTTTTCACCTAATGGATATCCTAATTGATATCTTTCTGTTGCCCTCAATGGATTTTGTGTGAGTGTACCTAAGCATGAAGCAACCCCATAGCCCTCTCCTTGCTTGGTGCAGATAAAAAGCCATACACCCTTCTTCCCCTGAGTCCTGGTAGATTAAGCCTTCCTTGAGACTTGAAAAAGTAATTTTTGCCTATTTATTGGTGAAGCCTAATGATTTTTGTCAGAGAGGTAAGTTCATCTTCTTTGTTCTCATCAGTATGTTCTACACAGGCTGAAAATAAAAAGATTGATTAGATGCACCTAAAATATTTCATTTACCGAGTTTGCATTTCCATCATGCAGACAGATGATGTGCTGTGCCCAAGGTCCATGTCATGGACACGACAGAGAGTTCCTTACCAACAGATCTCAGCAAAAACAGCAAAAAAGTTGCTCTGGGACAGATTTGATTGCTATCCTAACAAGGAACTGGGACCCTACTGCTGACCTCAGAGAAGCTTCAACAGAATTATAACTGTGTAGCCAAAGAAAAATTTGGCTTTCCAGGCCTATATATACAGATATTGTGACATGAATATGTGATAAACACAAGTAGATTCCTGCCTTGTAGATTCATGGGGTCAAATAAGCATGTAATAAGTCTTATTAGTAACTGCCTTATTTGCATGTGCATTTATGGTATTTATTTTTATACTTAAAGTTAGATTTTGGACTTAGAAGTTACAGGAACTTGTACTCTTTCTGAAACTGGGCAGTCTGGTGTCTTTACTTATATGCTCTGGAAACCCATCCACCCCTTTATATAATGAAAAAAGCATTGGAAAGTTTAGCTTTTCTGTGTGAGGAGCACAGAAAAAGGACCAATAACAACTATGCAAATAACACTCCACAGTGCACTGTTGTTTATGCTTGAATGGCCTTGTGAAATCTTAAGTGAATTCTTTTTTGTCCTTGCAGTATTCTGGTTTCCAGCAGTCAGCTGACAGGTGTTTCATTTGTGGTCATTTGATAATGGACATGGTAAGTGATAATTGCTTAAGGAGAAAAATCTCCCACAGCTTTTTGGAAGAATGCATCAAAAGCAAAACACATTCATATCCAATACTGTCTATTATCATCTGGTAGTTTCCCTAGTGTGAGACTGGTATCAGAAAGAAAATCCACTGAGCCTTTTGTTGATTTTTTCAAGGAAGTGAAGCTGTCATGCTACTGTACGTGGTGCAGAGACACTGCTCTGCCTGTTTTCAGTGGGTGTTGAAAAGCATAGCCTCCAGCTCTTTTATCCCTTTTTGGGCTTCCCTGGACAGTGTATTTGTAATGCTGTTGATGCTTCCTGCTCAGCAGTGCCATGGCTCTGCAGTGCTCCCTTGCTGTGAGGCATCAGTGCAGCTCTCTCAGCCTCTCTTTCCTGCACTCTAGCTGTGGCTTCCCATGTGTCTTCTGGATTAAGTCACTTCCTTGCCATTTTCTGTGCGAATTGATACTCTAGGGAGCAGGTTTGACCCAAAGCCTGTGATCCAGACCTTGGTTCAGATCTGTGAAGCAGGTTTAGCCTACAGTAGGTACCATCTGTTTCAGATGTGCATGGAGATGCTCAGGGGGTTAGCATTCAGTTAGAGGATGTTCAGAGGGAGACTAGTGTAGCATGTGGTGCAAGACTACAGCTGGGGCACAGAAAATAAGAATTTCTGGTTCATAGCATACCTCCCAACATTTTCTAATACTTACCATTAATTATCTTTGTTTGCCTGCTTACACTGGAAAGCATTACAATTGGAAAAGCTGTTTCCTCCTCAGAAGTCTGATCCTTCTACTGATGGACCATGGTATTCCAGGTAGTGAATTGCAGCCATTGAGTTCAACACAGTTTCCATAGTCTCTGCTAATTAGAAAGCCAGGCTAGCGAGTACAAAGCCCTTCAATATCTAAGGAATTATGAAAAATTAGCAGTAATATTACTGTCAACTTCTCATGGAGAATATAAAAGTGTATTTCCTTTGTTCAGCTGGTACATCTTGCCTTGTGATCTTGATAAGTATTTTCTACCTGTTGACTTCAGAAATTATTTTCTCTCCTTTAAATTCTGTCACTTTTATCCTTTGTCATGCTAAATACCTTGACTGAGTCTCTAAATTGTTTTCTTACCCATGTTGGTAGTTAATATCTCTGGAACCAGGTGCTGTATATTGATTCCAGCTGCCCATTCCATCCTTGTTAACTGCTTTTTCATATGAGAGAGGCAAAAAAAGACAGCCCCGCTGATGAACATGCAGCATTATCTGGTGTAAAGCTGTGTGTTTACTATTTTCACCTTTATTGGTTCTTCATGTGCATTTTTCCTCTCTCTTGCTCTGTTGCAGATCCTGCAGGCTCTAGGGAAATCATATCATCCGGGCTGCTTCCGATGCGTCATCTGCAACGAGTGTCTGGATGGTGTGCCATTCACTGTAGACTCTGAAAACAAAATCTACTGTGTCAGAGATTACCACAAGTAAGGGTAAAATAAACAGCAGAGATGTTCCAAGCAACAAGCCTCTGATTTAGCTTTTCATCTAGTTAGGAGTGCAGATTTGTAAAACAGCGACAGGGTTAGATGTTTGAGGATGGGGCTAGACCCTAGAAATTCCTCCTCTCTCCTCTTATCCAGCTGTTGATTTCTGTGTAACTCTGATGAAGTCAAATAACCTCTGGGCTTCAGCTGCCCCTTTTGCAAAGCAGACACAGTGAGAAATAGTGCTCCTGAAGTGTTCAGTGATGTACAAAATTAGTCGGCTTTGAGGTAAGTCTGTGAGCGCCTGTAGAAATCCATGTGATTTACTTTTTGAGTAGTTGAAGGACTGAATTTGACCTTTAAAGAATCGCCACTGAACCTGCAAAGCAAAACTCTTACCCAGTTCTAAATGAAACAATTGATAAATCCACTTTAAAAATCACTTCTTATTTAGACAGTAAAATAAAATGGCTGTGCTCTTGGCTGGTAGTTATGATATTAGAGCTGCATGCATTTTGTGTGTCTTTCTGGCTTGTTTCAGTCCTTGCTCCATTTTTTGAGCAGGGAGAGTATTAAGTGTTGCTCAGGCAGCCCTTTGAACTCTTCTGTTGAAGAGAAGATTAGAGCTGTTACAATCCTGTTGCCAAGATTAGGGCCCTTGTATGCCATTGTTTTTCTGAAATAATGCATATTTCCCTGCAATTTAATTTAATTAATTATTGTGTTGTAAGGCCTTAAGAAGCTGTACAGTCATGTGGTATATTCTCAGAAGTTTCCTGCCCTGAGGCTGCCACTTCTTTCAATGTATTTTTCTGTGGACAGTCCTGCTCAGTTCCTCCTCATTTTCTTTTCCAAATCTCTCAGTAGCAGCCAAGAATTTTAAAGGGAATTTTGCATTTTTTCTGGCACTAAGGGTAAAATATAAGGTCTCTTTTTGCTGGATTGAGCAACATATGCCAAGCATTACTTAAAATCAATGCTAAAATGAACTTATGATCTCGGGAAGCAAAGCTTTCCTGTGGGTAAAGCTGCAGCTTTTCATGTTATCAGTGACAACATACATGCCTCTCTTTTTACGTTGATCCATAACTTGCCTTCAATTTCTCATTGCTCTTCCAGAGTTTTAGCTCCAAAGTGTGCAGCGTGTGGACTTCCCATTCTGCCCTCCGAGGTGAGAACCTTTTATTCCATATCCCCTTGGGGGAGGAGTGTCAGACCTTGCTCTCTCTCTTTCACACTTGACCCTGTGTCAAGACGAATGTGCTTGTGGATGGGGAGAGATGGTTGCTTCCTCTGGAGTGCAGCCCTTTGATCTAAGTTCATGCACTGTTCTTGAGATGTGACTCTTCTTTTGTTCAATAATGAAGCTTCTTCTTCCTCAGCCAGGCTGCTTTTTTCATCTCCTGCAAGATTATGCTGCTGCTAGTTTTATGTTCAGGAGAATTTTCCTTTATGTCAATAGATGCTGGTGGTACTCATGAACGTAACTCATTTTATTACTTGGAGGAGATGCATCTTGGGCAAAACTAATTTAAAATGCTGAAAAATGTGATCTATTGAAATTTTGGAGTCATTAATTCGTGATTTCTGATAGATGTTACTGTTAAACAGAGAACATTTTTACATTCTGGTGTCACATTTTAGAGGATATCTGCAGTCAGTCAGTGATAAAGCTTTACTGTAGAAATAACTGCAAGTGGAAGGATTTATTTGTGGTCTCCAACCAGCTGCCCAAATGCATTTCCTCAACATTTATCTGTTGCAGGAAGCAATCTACAGAGTGCATGTGTCTGATCCTGCTGTAATCCTTTGTAATTTCTGCTTTGCTCAAATGCGCACAGGGGTCTGATGAGACCATTCGGGTTGTGTCCATGGACAAGGATTACCATGTGGAATGCTATCACTGCGAGGTAGGTCAGCAGCTTTCTCAGGGAGTGGGCACTTAATAGTCGTTAACTGCTATTATTTTTAAGATGGAAATAAATCTCCTGCCTTCCAGCAGCAGTAGATGAGCAATTCAAACCTTGCAGTGTGAGACCCTTTCTGTCAGTGACTGAGAAATTTCCAGATCAAGGACAAAAGTTTTTGCAGCAACACGTTTCAGCTGTAATTTCATTTGCTGTCCATAAAGTTGTGGGCAACAAGTTAATTATTGCTTTTCAAACTTGGCCATTCATTCATTAATGATGGAAGCATGGTGACTTAGTAAGGTCTATTGCTGCCTTTCAGAAGCCTCAAGCTCCAGATCACATTAGTGTATCTGATTTCCAAGTCAGATTGTTGAAAAATGCTAAGGTGGTGACTGATCCTGTGGGGTGTGAGTTACCTTCAGTCTCATGGGAAATGAATGTGTCATTGGGGCTGGAGAAAGGATATGGCTGCACAAGAAAAAATTCCACAAGATGCCAGCTCGTTAAAAACCATTTGGTCTCCATGCAGGGCTTCTCAGAAAGTCTCCATACTTCTGCATTGTGAATTAAAATAAATAGTTTTTCTCACTGTGCTTGTAATGCAGTGAAAAGAGCTGACTCCACAAGCTGATTTCACATCAGTACAGCTGTAATGTGAAGAGGTGAATCCTACTTGACAGTGTAAGGAGACACGAGCGTGTTTAAAATACAGAGGGTTGCACCTTACCACAAGATAAGGCTTATTCAATAAAACTACTTCAAACAAATTTGTACAAGGCTGCCCATCAAAATGCCTATGTCAGATGTTTTTCTTCTCATGGTACATGCTGGACCTATTAAGAAGAAGCTGTTAGCTGAGTGTCTCTGTCCTTGCCACAAAATCACTTTCCTGGAAGCCAGACCCCGGCTGACACTGGAAGATGAACACAAGCTCTGATAATTTGCACGGTCTCTCTTTGCAGGACTGTGGGATGGAGCTGAACGACGAAGACGGGCATCGCTGCTACCCACTGGATGAACATTTGCTTTGTCACTCCTGTCACCTGAAACACATAGAGAATGGCACAACCCCAGCAGCTGCCTACCAGCACCACTACTAGGCAGCATGGCCAGCGTTGGAAAGCCAGGATAGAAGACTTGTTACATCATCTCCTTCTCCCCACCTTCAGCTGATTTCCTTTTCGCCAGCTGGCAACGTTCCTGTAAAAGGATGTGAGAGATTTTTGCTGGATTCAGAAAGTTTGTATGCTTGTGGGTTTCAGCTGCATCAAACCATGTCTACTTGACCAAGAATGTGGCATGTTACCTAAACCAATCTGTTTACTTTTATGTGCCTTTTTCTGCCGCCTGGAGATTCCTCTGGGCTCATTTTGGAAGATTCTCCAGTAAAAGCACAATTTGCTCTCGTGCCTATGAACTCGGATCGTGCCATGCACAATTAAAAAGCCAGAGGCTGGCTTGCCTGCCTGCTGGGGACATCCTGTCAGGCTACTGTTTCCTGAAAGCACATTTCATCAGGTTCCCTGAAGGACACCAACCTATTAGTACCAGGCTTTTAGACACTCTCTCTTTTTATTAATTCTTTAGGAAAAGAAAAGAAAAGAAAGGGGTCTGTGCAAAATGGCACACTCAAACCTTTCAGTTAATTCCCTGAACTCCAGCATCAAGTCTGGCTGTAAAACCACCAACTCTCCAAGCACAAACCAGGCAATGCTGTCTGGCAACTGGATGCCAAGATTCCATTCCAAACAGAACAAAAAACTGGAACAAGCTAGGCTAAGCTACTGCAATGACTTGGGGCCCAGGCTTGTGTGTCTGCCTGACACACATGGGCCAGTCTGCTGTGTCAGAGTCTGCATAGTGGATCATATTTGGAAAGGAAAGGTCGGGAAGCTGAAAGTGTGGATATGGGGGAAATCCATCCTCTTTCTTGCTTGCAGAGGTCGCTTTGGAAAAAACCTCCATACACAGACAGTTGCCTGAGTTTTCCATTTTGTCCTCACAGCTCAGCCCTCAGCCTGGCTATTCCTTTTCATGGTGTTTACCCAGCACAAAGCCATTTCATGGTGGTGCTTATTTAGAGCTCGTGGAGTGAGCTCCAGATTGTTATGAAGGCTTTGTTACGCAGGGATTTAGAGCCCAGCTCCCACAGCCTCAACTCATATGAGTATGTTGGCGTAAACAGATTTGCTCCCATGAATAATAACAGCTTATCTGAGCAAGGGGTTGGAGAGTTTGGCCCTTACTTTCTGTTCTGCTGAGAAAGCAGGAAGGCAGATGGTTTTTTTTCTTGACCCCCCCCCCCGCTGTACAGTCAAAGAAGTCTGTTCCCCCCATATGTGTTACATGTATAATAGGTGTGCCTGCAGTGCATATTCTGTTCCTACCAAAGCTGTGCAGCCCCTCATGTCCTGGTACTTTTGTTTAACAAAAAGCTTTTAAAGCCTCAGATGCAGCTGGGGATTTTAACTCCCCTTTTTGCGTGTAAAACTAGTTAAATCCTCACGTATCTATACTAAAGATGTTAACTCGGTTCTGACTGGCAAAGGATGGGGTGACATTCTTGAAGATCTTTTTAGTGAGGAAACTACGATAAATTAGCTGAGCCAAGGCACTGGGACTCCCAAAATGTGCCCATGCTGAAAACCCATTACAGTTCAACTAAACCTCTTTTCCAGTAGCATGGATGTAGCTTGAACTTCACTCAATATAGGCAGACAGCAATGTGTACCCATCTGGAGCAGCACAGGTGTCAGGTAACAGCAAGTTACCTGTCTCTGCCTGTACTAATAAATCATCTTGCCATTGCTGAAATGTGAAACTGCCCCAGCCTCAGGAGCTTGGTGGGCTTGGCATGGAGTTTCATGGTACCAGCTGACCATCCAGCCCTCTGCCCCATTCAGCCACAAGTGCTTCCCCCTGTTTCTGCTGCTCTTCAGGATGGGGATAGCAGCTCGGGGCTGGAGGCTGGTCCTGCCTGGAACCCATCCACAGCTTTGGTGTAGCTTGGCTCTGCAGCACCATTTTTCCTAGGGACATGCATCCCTTCAGTGAGTGACTGAAAACTCAACAGAGGGCACTTTACCACTGTGAAATATATCTTCTGAGAGTTTTACCTGTGATTTCAGAGGAGGTAAAATTAACCCCAAATATGTGAGCCCTCCTAGAACCTTAAATTTAGCCTCCAAATGAAGGTTAGGAAAGGGATGGGAGCTGACACAAAACGTAAGCAGTGCTGCATCCAAGCAAGATGGATCAAAGGCAACAACAGCCAGGGTGGATCCCATAGTGCTCTCACCCCAGTGCACAATATCAGCTTGTGTCCTGCAGCACAGCTAGGCTGGAGTGGGGAGAGGGTGTTTAGGGTGTGACTGGGAACTTAGGACTGTCTGAAGGGGCTGAGGTGGAAAATAACCATAGCTCACAATCCGTAGTGAATAATTCAGATAGTCCTGGGCAGGTGGTTCTCCACCCTGAGCTGCTTTTGGCAGCAAAGGCAACGAGATATCAAAGTGGTTTTTGGAAATGAGCTGGAAACACCAACACTGGTCATCTGTTTCTGTCTCTGAGAAATCAGCTGCTATGTAGCTGATGCTTTTGCTACCTCTTGATTTTTTAGAGCAAGCCCTTGTGCACAGTTTTTGGTCTTCATTTTTTAAAGATCTGGAAACACGAGTGGGACTAGTATTTTCTTTTTAAACTGCAGTTTAAACTTCTGTCTCACCCTTTTAGCTTTCTCCACAACCTCAGAATAAGCAGGAGAGAAGGGGATGGGGAGAAGACAATTTTCCTTCGTGGAAAGCCTCAAGCAGGCAGTTTGTGGCAAGCTGTCTTGCAAGAGCCCTCTTTGCATCACCAGAAAGTTTGGCCTCTGCTCTCACACAGTGTCTTCTTACTCCTGTCAGCCATCCTGCATCCCTCAGTGCTGGAGAAATGAAGGCTGCCCTACTTCCAGTTTTGAGGTCCCCTATAAATTATTAAATGCCAACACTCTCCTTTCCTGTATTTACAAAGAGCTGGAAATGACAGTGTGAAGCTCTTGAAAAAGGAGCCTGTGAGCTTGTGGTTTTGAAGCTAAATCATCTACTGCACTGCCCTGCACCCCTGTGCGTGCCAACTTGCACTACCTCTATCTCTGGGAGTTCAAATTCATTTAAGCTCAGTATTATTTCTCCCAGGCTGCGAGTGTCTGAGTCCCTGTTGCTTTCCCCCAGCTTGTCCCCAGCTCTTCAGCTCCCTGACGATGTGCAACGGGGGAAGGCAGGGGCACCCTGAACAGGGGAAGCTTCTCCTCCTTCTGACCTTCCACCAGCCATTTGTAGAGCTGCAAACCTCACTGCCTACCTTCAGGCAGCTCCCCCAAAAGGGAAAATAGCTCTGGAGCTGGAGATGTGAGGCTTTGCATACTCTGCAGAGGAATTTCAAAAAACATGTTAAATTCCACCTATCTCATTGGGTTTTGCTGTTGACATGAATCTTGCTGCCTTTTAATTTATTAAGATGCTGTGAAAACTTGCTATGAAAAGTTAGTCTTGATTCCTCCGCCAGCAAGTTCTCCTGACTGGTTTTAGAGTAAGGAACCCTTGAAAGTCTCATTGTGCTGTTAATGAGTAACTCTCATGCAAATAGTTATTCAAGTGAATTCCCTGAAGCCTGCTTTCAGGAATCAGAGCTTAAAAGATTTTTTTCATTCAGACCATGCTGTTAAATTTCTATTGCTTAGAAACTCATTTAAATAGGGATTTTTGCATAAGAGCCGGGAGAAAGCCCCAGCTACAGAAGCAGCAGACATTTTTTGTGTAATGTAATTTAAAGTGTAAGAAACACCTGTGATCAAAGCAATTTAGAAAACTGCCCTGATGTTAAAACACAGGCAACAGCAGTTTCAAACACTGGTGAGGAGCATTTGAAAAAATCTGTGGCTCTTCAGTTTCTGAATTTCATTTGGAGGCTTTTAAAATGTTCTCCCAGTCTTTCAAAGTTTAAATGCTTTTTTTTGGTAGATCTTTTTACTACGAAGTGAATAGCTGCTTAGTCTGGAAATGGTGGTGTTTCATCAGCAATCAGGTGTGATGTGGCAGCCTTGAAAGGCAGAAACTGGGCTTCCAAGAGCTGGCATTGGTCTGGCTGGCCATTCCAAAGAAAGGATTGTCTTCTTTCTTGGAAAAAAAAGTCCTGTGTGGGCCTTGACTGCTTGCTATGTGCTCACTTTTGGGGTGGTGTGTACAATTGTGTCTATGCACATGGATGAATAGCACATGCTGCCTGTGAGACACCTGCCTTTCACACCTCTGTGCCCATGCCAAGTGCTTGTAGATGCATTTCAAGCAACTTTCTGTGCATGAATGTAAGGACAAGTTGACCCAAGCTTCATCACTGGGAAATACCCCTGGAGCCCATACCTGCGGGCAGGGAAGGGCTATGACCAGATACACATCCCTTTCCCTCATCCTGTGAGTGCCTGTGCCACTGGAAGAAGCTAGGGAGGGAGTTGCATCTCTCATCATCACACAGCATTTGTGTGTTCATTTTCCTTTTCCATTTCTGTGTCCTGCTGCTCGCTGGCTGCAGTGGGCCTGGCTGTACTTACTGAAGCTGACTGGGCAGGCATCTTCCTGCCACGGGCCCAGAGAGAGCCTGGAACTGCCCACTCACCCTTTTCCTAAGGAGAAGCAAAGCTTTCCTGAACAATAAAAATCCTTACCCTGCTTTCTTCCAGGGCAGCCAGGAGTTGGTGTGGCAATATGCATCTGCAACCCACTCAGACGTGACAGGAGATGGGAAGAAACTGTCCCCACACGCAAACACATGGCAAGGAGTTCTGTAAAGACAGGAATGCCCTGCGGCCCGATAGAGGCGTGACTGGGCTGCAGTTCCCAGCCCTGCCGGCACCAACCCTCATCCCCATGCAGCAGGTCTGCGGTGCATGGCCAGGCAGGGACCCAGGCACACACACACAGGCTCTGGCTTTCTGGGTGCGGAAAGCAAATGCAGAGCCTGGCTAACAATACTGAATGGTACTAATTATTTTGTGTTTCCTTCAAAGCTCAGCTCCAGGAGAGAGTGTTTTAGGATTTGTGCTGGCGTAACTAACCGTAGCCTCCTGTGAATACAGCCCTATTTTCTTCTGTGCTCTTAAGTATTTATAAAGAATGAAGACCGGTAGCAGAATGAAGCCACTGGCCTGTTGTGATTTCAGTGATTAAAGACAGTATCTTAAGCAACGCTCAGAGTCAAGTCTTTCCTAAATTTCCAATGATTGTCATTGCCCAGAGCCCACAGTGGGGGGAGTTACGCTGTCAGATGATGGTTTCCCAACCTCTTCCTTACTCCTGTCTCCCCACCTCAGTGGTTGAACTAGGGACTGGTGGGGAGAGCCACCTCGGTGGGGTTCCCTGGGAATTTCCAGTCCTTTGCAGGCAGCTGGTATTTGCTGCAACTCCATCGGAGGCTGTCCTGCTCTGGCATCCTTCTGGGGAGACCCAGGTCCTAGGTTGAGGAGCTGGGGAGGGATGTGCTACATGTCGAAGCAGGCTCTGATCCCAGCATGGGAGTCTGCTTTGCAGCCTTGGTGGGGATGGGTTCCTTAGAGGGTTTTGAGCAGTGTTCCCATGGCTCTTGGAGTCAGGTAGCCTGCTATCAGCTACCAAGGTGCCTCACGCCCAAAGACTGGATGTTGGCCAAGCAGCACCACCGCACCTTGGAGGTATCAGCTAAAATGAAGCAAATAAATAGGAATAACTAAATACAGTTCCACCTCCTTGAGGCAAGAAGCTGCCCGAACCTGGGGCATGACATCCAGAATGATCCAGAAAGCTGGATCCCGTGGGAAAGGTGGCTAGGAGGTGCCCCAGGTTTGTTCCCTGCCAAACCCCATGGCCTGAGAGGTAAGAAAGGGTGCCCAGGTAGACAGCGGCTGTCGCTGAGTTGGGGGACTGCCACGGGTGGGAAGCCCTGTACCACCACCCAGCCCTGGGAGGTTTGGAGACCCCCACATTGGGAGCATGAAGGTGGCAGCGATGGGCCTGTGCAAAAGTGGGGGGGGCTGTAGCCAGCACCCTCACCTCCAAGTACAAGAGGAAAAAAAAGAAAACTAGGAGAAGCAGAAAAAGGAGCAGCCGAGCCAGCCAGGAGTCGAACCTAGAATCTTCTGATCCGTAGTCAGACGCGTTATCCATTGCGCCACTGGCCCTGCTCGCAGAGATGGAGCTGCCCCCGCATACTTGGTCGTAGCTCTTTCGCGCTGGCTCAGCCAATGACAGCGGAGCAGCAGAGCCCGCCCGGCCCCGCCCCCTCCTGCCATCGGCGGCGCCCCGCCCTGGGCTCGCCAGCGCGCCCGCGGAGGTTTGTCCCGAGCGGGGCCCCGTCGCTCCGGCCCAGGGACGCGTCAGTCGGTCAGGGAGGGAGAGGCCGGGTCGGAGCAGAGCTGGCGGCGGCCGGGGAGAGCCCGAGGGGACGGATGGCGACGGCGGCACCGGCGGGAACTACGGCAGCGGCGGCCTACGCCAGCCTGAAGCTGTGAGTGACCCGTTAGGACAGGGGTGACATGGCTCTGGTACCTGCCGAAGGGGAGGGAAAGGGAAGGGAGGAGCCGCCGGTGGAGCGACGGTCGCCCGTCCCTTGCTGTCCTCTGCCGTCTCACGGCCTGTCCTCTGCCCTTTCTGCCCATTTCGGCTCCCTCGCTCACCCGGGTGACCGCGAAGGGCTTGGCCTGAGGCGGCAGCTGCGTGCGGGAGGGCGGGAGGAGAAGGAGGGAGGACTTTGGCCGCGGACACGGGTCCCCTGTCGCCGTCCATCCGACAGCGCTGCGGGCGGGCGGCTCCCCTGCCTGTGTCGCTTCCCTCCCGCGTGTCCAGGAGGTCAGTGCCTGCGGGGCTTCCCTCGGCGCGAGGAGCCAGGGCTGCCTGCTGGTCGTGGAGTCTCCCTCTCTGGAGACATTCCCAACCCACCTGGACGCATTCCTCTGTCACCTGCTCTGGGTGACCCTGCCTTGGCAGGGGGGTTGGACCAGATGATCTGCGGAGATCCCTTCCAACCCTAACAATTCCCTGATTCTGCCTTCCTGCTTGTCGGTGGCTGCTGTAGGGGCTCGGGCACTGTGTAAAGCTGTGTGTGCGCAGCGCCGCTTGCCAGCAGAAGGTTCCCTAGGCGTGCCTGTCTATCGGTCTCTCGTGACACAGATGGGCTTTTTTTTGTGGTGTGTGATGGTTTCAATGCCAGTTGATGACTGAACTTTGAGGGCTTTGAACTTTCGGGAGTCTCCTGTGCAGTGCCGGCCGTGACTTTTCCAAAGAATTTTCCAAATAAATTCTTCTAACTACCCAGTGTAATTTTTTTATTAAAACAAATATTTTTTGGGGGGAGCCTGCAACCCTTTGAATGCGTGTGTATGCCACATGTTTGTTTGCTGCCTTTAATACCGTAAAGAAGTTGCATAACCGAAAGCAGTGCAAAGTTAACACTGCAAGAGGCAGTCTCCATTATAAACCTTCACACCAACCAGTTCAAACTCCCAAGGATATTACACCTGAGCATGAGACTCTTCATGACTGTCTGAAACCAAAAGTAAAGTGTCTTTGTGTGTCCTAAAGGCGTTCCCGGGCTTTTGACCTCTAAACAGTAGCTGGAAATTCCATAATTGACTTACTGATGCCATTTTCAGGCAGCACTATCTGAAAGTGATTCTTAAGCCTGATTTAACTGTACTTTATGGTCTGTTAAATTTCATTTGACAGTCATCTTTTGGATTCGGAGCAAACATACTTAGGTGTTTTGGCAGTCTGTATAAACAGTTTGCCATAATGCTGGTTTGTGTTTCAAAGTCACTGGGCTTCTTATGTTGATTAGGTAATTAGGAGGGTACACAGACTCTGGAGATAATTATTGCTGAAGAGTAAGATCATCAGTGATGGCTGAAAGACTTTACTTGGGAGAAAGCTTTTTTTTTTTATCTCTCGTCACCTACTCGTCACCTAAACAGTATTTGTCTTTCTTTAAGCTGATCTTGTGATCTTTTTGTCTGCTGAGGAGCAAAGGTGAGTTGTGTGAGTAGCAGTTGTGTGACTCCAGTACACAGTTGTTCTAACAGGAATTTTTTCAAGTAAAAGCACTTTTCTGGGTACAGGCTAGTAAAGAATTCTCTCATTCAAAGTTTAATCTTGGCTAAAAGTAAGCTTTGATCTTTTTAGAACAAGGCTGTCTCAGATGTAGTTTAACATGAGTTTTTTCATAAACATGAAAACAGAATTGTTTTGTGTTCTGAAAAATGAGCTGTTGATTTTTTTTGTCATTACACCAAGTTGTGATGATGGCTGTAGACTTTCTACTAAGCATTTGAAGGTAGAGGGCCATAATTTGGGTGATGAGTCAAACTTATTGGGTTGTCAAGGTGAAAAGAGAATGTTCTTATGAAAAATCCAGACTAGACTTCAGTTTGGAGATTTAGTGGTGGCAGTGTTTGGGTTTGGATTTTTAACTGGCTATTCGTTCTCAAGATGAGGTCAGATTCTGCAGCTGTACCTCTTCTAGTCTGGTGGCCCTGTATGGAGCTTCCCTGATTGCAGTGCTCTGCAGGGCCCCATCCTGTGCATCTAGCCACAGGTTCTAGCTCTCAATACAAACCTCTTGTGTTCTCGACCTTGTCGAAAGTAGTGGTTCACACCCTTTGTGCTTTGACCAGTGACATCAGGCAAGTTCAGGTGATACCAGTAAAAGTGCTGATGTCTGCCATTTGTGCTGCTTATGGAGCTAATTGAGCTACACCAACAGTTATTGGGGAAAACTCTGAACCTGAAAACTGCTATCCATAGTTGTCATCTGTGTCATTGCTATACTTAATTAACTTCTTCCGGCAGCCTCAGGAATAAATTGTAAAAATCAAACACCTATTGCAGGTATTGCATCCACATCTGGTAGTAGAGTTGCCCGTCCAGTTAATATATAAAAACTGATTGTTAAAGCTGCAGAATAGAGAAAACTCTGGCTGTTGTTTTAGCTCAGTTAAAATCACTTTTTTTTCATTTGTGCTTGGATGGAGACTTATCTTGCTGATAGCCTTCTCAGTATTCTGTGGTCCATGACACTAGCTCTGTTTCAGATTTTATACCCATGTTATGTTATGTTGCCTCACATGCTTTGTGAAAATTCTTGTCAGTCTTTAGTAGTTACTGCACTTGAGCACAGTTCCTTCCATTTGTGTGTGTTTGGGGGGAGGTATAAAAGGGAATTTTGGTTTGAATAACGCTTCCAGAAGGAATGGCTACAAATCTTTTTCTTCCTGCTTCATCTCAGTGGCTGTGACGGTAAAGCTCAGGGATGTTGGTTGAGCAGGACATTAACTTATACAGTAAATTATTTTCATCTAGAGTGAAACTTCAGTGGAAATAGATATTATGTAGCTAAGCCTTTAATAAATGCCTTTTCTGTTTTGTTTTTAAATGGTATTTCCATTAGTGTTTTCTAAGTCCTGGGGTTTTGCTCCCTGCAACAACAGCAGCTCTATGGGAGATGTTCCAATTCCTTGAGCTGTTTCTGCTCAAGGAGTAATATTTATGGGAGACATATAATTAGCACACCTGCTCACCTAGAAAATCTGGAATCTCTGGAGTGCTGAAACCACCAGTGTGTTAGCTCTGTTACTTAACATACTGTTGGGACTCTGCATAAACTAACATCTTTCCTGTATCACTGCAGACCAGTTTGCTGTGCTCCAGGTACCAAATGCATCTCTGTGCAGTACAGGGTGTGCTTTGCCTTATTACGGTATTCAGAGGCTGACATCAAAGAGTTTCCTGCATTAGAGCAATGTTAAGTATTTATGGTGAAATAATCAATTGCTGAAGTAAGGGTTTGGCTGTTGAGGCCTAGAAGGCTTAAATGATATTGAGTGAAGTACTATCTTTAGTGGCCATTAGAGCATGATGGGTCCTCTTTCATGCTGTATCTGAACACAGGAATATTCTTATCTGTAAGATCAGCCTAATTAAAATGTGGGATGCAACTGTGTGCCATCTGTATTATACACAATGCTGCTTTATAAACAGCAGAGAAACTGTTTTGTTCACAACTATTTGTTGTGAACTGAAACTTCGCAACAAATACACAAACCGAAGAAATACTATCTCACTTAACTGTAAATGAGTCTGACTTAACGCTTGGTGTAAGCAACAGTGGTTTGTTCTTTTTTGGGGTTTTTTGAATGTTTCTGTTATATTGGGAATCAATACTTTTTTCCTGCAACTTTGAATTGTAGGAAAATCTACTGAGTTGCTTTATCTCTTGGCAGTAATCCACACAGTTTGATTTGGAGAAGATTATCAAAATGAAATCCAAGTCACCTTCAGTAATATTTTAAATGGGAATTTGGTGATTGCAGTTCTTCAGTACTTCTCCCTCTCTTGAGTAATGTGAGTTATACTATCGAAGTAAAATATCTGCATTTATCACTTCCTTTGTTCTTTAGCAATACTGAGAAATAGTGCATTATAATGGTTGTAATTTTTCCCTCATTCAAAAAAAGGGAATAAAAGGACTCCAATTTTGTGAAGATTTGACATGCTGTTAAGTTGTAAGGGAAGGAAGATATCAGTGTGAGAGTTATTGATGTCTTGTATGGTTCTAGACAGCAGTGACAATGTAGCTGAGGAGAAGGCAGGCTCCAACTGTCAGATATGAAGCTCATACAAAAACAGAATGTGGCCTGGTGTATGAAAACCAGTTCTAAACATAACTATGGACACTCTAGCCTTCTATAAAACACTGCTTTCCTTGTTGTATTTTTGATATAATACTGGCACTTGGACTTTCATCTGTCCTTACTTCATTAAAAGAATAGAATGAATCTGCAGATTCCTAGTTGTGAATTGTTGGAGTCCAGGGAAGCCTGAAAACTTCTCCTGCTCCTCTGAGGGTTCTTTTTATCCCCAGAGCTCCTCAAAAAATGGCTTAGCCTGCAACCTAAGCTTTTGGAGAAGCTCCCTTCACTTTTGGGAGAACCTGAACACACCAGAGAGGTGGAAAAACTTTTGTTTAGTGTACCACAGTGAGTTTAGTTGTAGTTTTAGGATCTTGCTCTCTGTATTACATAGAGACAACATTGGGAATTTTGGGTGTTGGTCTTCTCGTCCCCTTCTCGTCCCCTTCTCGTCCCCTTCTCGTCCCCTTCTCGTCCCCTTCTCTTCCCCTTCTCTTCCCCTTCTCTTCCCCGACACCAGTTCCTGTGGTTTGCTGGTTGGTGGAAGGAACTGAGTGTGGAAGAGACATGTCAATGAAATTGACATTTGTTGGTGTTGGGAGCAAAACAGAGTACATAGGATTTTCCTAATTGGTTAATAATAGATATAAAAGGTAGCTCCTGTGAGTAGCCATTGCTCTTTCCTGGAGGCCACAGCACTGGCTGTGTCTCTGAGCTTTTGATAAGAGAAAAATAAACAACCTTGAAAAAGCAGAAAGAAGCCTCATTTCATCTTTTTGGGACATGGGACACTGAAGAAGCAAGAAAGCTGAGCCAGAGACTGTCAGGGAACAAACAGACCCCGACAGTGAATGATCCTTTCTTCACCATTTAATATCTCATTGTCAGATCAGTAAAATTAGCATGTGTGCTATCTGTCTAAGCTTGTGATAGACATACAGCCTTGTTAGTGAGTACAGTTTGGAGATTAACCTATTCATGCAGTGTTCATCAGCTTCATTTCTGAAAGACAAGTGAGAGGCAATCATCTTGACTACAGCGATTTTACGATAGGAAAGTTCATCTAAGTGAGAATGAGACTACTAGCCTAGTTTGGTAATTGGTAAAGTTGTAAATTAGCATTTGGGCTGGAACTGCTTTGAGTCTTGGCCTCTTCCTCAACTATATTTATTTTAGGAAACGTTGAACTTTTTGCACAAACGAAGCAAGGACTAAGAGAATTGTCTTTCTGTTGAAAATTTTGAAGAGCACTAATTATCCCCCTTCTTCTGAATCACAGATTTAATATCTTGGAATACCTTAGGCTTTCCAGGTTGTGTTGCACAGTTGTATTTAAGGCAATTTTTAAAGGTGATCCCAACAGTGTAGTATTTGTTCAAGTTCTGTCAACTTTGTAGATTGGTAACTTGATTTCTTCTTGCCCCTGTCTCCCCCCTCACTCAAGACATCCAAAAGAGTCAACAACAGTTCTGTTTCAAAGTGCTGCAAGCTGCTGAAGGCTTTTGTTGAGCTGAAAACAGGGATGACTTGACTTGCATTTTCTATGACACTTTTGTCACCAAATTTGGTCCTGGAGAGGACCATGGGCAGGAGGACCTTGAATGAATGTGAAACATAAATTTCTAGCTTTGCTTAAACTATAGACATTGTGTAAGAGGAGATAAAGGTGATAGAGTTGTTAAAAGGGCAGTGGTAGTGGCAGGAGGTAATGTGGTCTAGGATTTGAAAGAAATGCTGGGATCTGATCTAGCAAAGTGGGGCCTATGACACACTGAGAGACCAAGCATCATTGGAGTGGCAGCCTTAATTCTCTCTGTTTTCTTTTCAGTTTGGGGATATTGAGAATAAAAGACTTCTTGTTCTTCAGGGAGATATTGTTATTCTTATGTGTGGCAAAGAAAACATTTGTTTATATGACAATTATTTGACATTTGTAAGCTTGTTCTCAGCTGGTTAAAAAGAATCTCTCTGCTGAGACTGTAGTAGTGTCATGGCCATGTTGCACTTCATAATGTAAGGAGCAGCTTTTAAAAATACTGATCATGGATGGAAATGCTCTTTGTGCTCTGTCTGGTCAGTGTAGATGTCTTGTCCGTGTTGTGCTCTTCATACAGAGTATTCAATAACTGAAACTATAGTTCTCAACACTTTTTTTGGAGACTGTTCAACCTGATAGATTAACTTATTTTGCTTGAGATACTCAGATTAAGTAAGATTGTAAGAGAGTAAGATTGCATAAGCATCTGTGTTAATGGCACGAGATGTCCAATATTAAACTTCGTAGATTCTCTTCACGGCCGTTTTTGTAGCTGGACTCTTGTGTGTCAGCTGACATCCTAGAGAAAGATGAGTGTCCAGCTAAACCAATGGAAGGTAAGCTGCAGCTTTCTCTTGTGGAAAAAATGCCTCCTTTTGCTTCCTGCCAGTTAGCAGCAGGTTTCTGGCTGCATCATAAATGGTATATCCTGTTTTCTTTTTCGATGTTTTAGCAAACTGAGGGTAAGTCGATGTCTTTAAGCTTGTCTTGCCCCTATCTGTATGAGCTTGTTTGCTTTTTGCCATTAAAACATGCTCCCATTATTGCTGTGAAATTCCCCTAAAAAGCTGGAGGTGCACATGTGCACTTCATCAAAAACAGGAGCAATAAAAGCAAAGTAGGTGTTTTAAGGCTTCAGTGTTCAGCAAACTGCATGTTTGTATTTCTTACTCTGATGTTTTTATTTTCAAAGATAAAGCATTTAATATGTGTACATGAAAGATTTAAGGATGCTGATTTACAAAGGAAATTCTGTAGATGTGTTTCCCATTTTAGGACCCATAGACTAATTTTCCTGTAATGAAGTTAAATTAACTGATGGACAATTAACTGTTAATTGCTTTACAGTTGGTTGTGTTATGCTGTTTGGTGGATTTTTTCAGTTCAGTATTTGCTCTCCTCTGCCTTTCCTTGTGGTTTCCCAGTGAGGTTGTGGAATCACCATCCTTCAGGACAGTCAAAACACACTCTAAGAAACTGAGTTTAACTTAAAAGTTGAATAAACTTTCGAGTTGGCTGTGCTTTAAGTGGGTGGAAAGTGGGGGACTCTGTGATGAGTTAATCTTGGGTGCCCCTTGGAGTGGATCTATCACTCCCCTCCTCACCTGGATAGGGGAGAGAAAATAAAAGGAATGACTCTTGGGTTAAGATAAGGGCAAGGTGAGATCACTCAGCTATTACAGTCACTGGCAAAACAGAGTCAGCTTGGGGAAATTAGTTTAATTTATTAACAATCAAATCAGGGTAAGATAATGAGAAATAAAGCCAAACCTTAACACTTTCCCCTCCCTTCTTCCTCAACTCCACTCCTAATTTTCTCTGCCTCCTTCATCTCCCCTATCACCAGAGGAAGACTGGGAATGGGGTTTGTGGTCAGTTCATCACACTTTGTGTTGCTGGTTCTCCACTGGAAGGACTCCTTCCCCTGCTTCCAGCATGGGGTCCCTCTCCCAGAGACAATTCTCCACAAACCTCTCCAAAGTGAGTCCTTCCCACAGACTGCAGTTCTTCATGAACTGTTCCAGCAGGGGTCCCTCCAACAGGGTGCAGTCCTTCAGGAACAGACTCTTCCAGCATGGTTTCCTGGAAGGGTCATAAGTCCTTCCAGGAGCCTATTCCAGCACAGGCTTCCCATAGGGTCAGAACCTCACAAATCACAGAATATTCTGAGTTGGAAGGGAACCACAGGGATCATCAAGTTCATCTGTTAAGTGAATGGCCCATATGAGGATCAAACCCACAACCTTGGTGTTATTAGCACCATCTTCTTATCCAGCATCTCCCTGCTCTGTCATGGCCTTCCAAGGGTGGCAGGTGGATCTGTGCTCTGCCATGGACCTCCATGGGCTGCAGGGGGATCTCTGCTCCAACTCCTTGTGGATCTGCTGCCCCTCTTTCTGCACTGTCCTTGGTGTCTGCAGGGTTGTTTCTGTCACATGTTCTCACTGCTTTCCCCTAATCCAGTTGCTGTTGTGCTGGGCTTTTTCCCCTTCTTAAAATGTAATCCCAGAGCTACTGACACCATCATTGATGGACTGGGCCTTGGCACCATCTTGGAGGTGGCTGGCTCCAGGGAGCTTCCAGCAGCTTCTCACAGAAGCCAGTCCTGTAGCCCCCCACTACCAAAACTTGGCCATCAGAGTCCTCTGATCTAAATTAGGGTTCTAATTCAGCTTTCTGAAGGATTAAAAAAAAATAAAAGATGTGTAGAAATGCAAGATGAAGGAGCCTAAAAATACCTACCCTGTTATCAGAACAAGAATTTTAAAACTCTGACCCCATGTCTTGTCAAGGCTTAAACTAAGAAAAATCACCATAGGAGTCAAGAACACTAGTGTAAGAGTGTTTGGAGTGCTTTGTTTGTTTGCTGAGCATTTCTTGTGTATGGCTACAAGTCACTTCTGCATAACTCCTACTGATGCACAGTATAACATGTCTGGCTTCTTGCAAATATCTCAATGGGTGTATTTTTAAGGAACACTTCTAAAAACTGTTTATGACTGGCATTGGGGTTTGTGCTGGTTTTGAAGGGAAGGAAGGGAAAGATAGCAATGAAGTCTGAACAGGCAGTCAGTGTGTGATTTGTATGGTAGGGAGGATACATGTTATGATGTGTGTGTCATGTAGACCTGGCTAACAAGTCTGGGAAATGGTAGTGTTGAGACACCTGCTTCAGTAAATTTGTGTTCCACTTGAACTTTTCCATTTCTGCTGTGTTGTTTCCAGTGGATTCTTGCAATACTTACAACACTGATGTGAAACAGGTATGTTTATAATTTTGTACATTACTTTTATTTTTATTAGACTTGCATTAAGGATGTGGTCTGATGTATTAGGAAGCTTTTGGTTTAAAAAGATTCGATTTTATCTTGGATTTTGGTTTATCAGATATGGTTTAAGCTTACAGGAATTAGCGTGAATCACTATGTACACAAACTGACTTTCATGTCTTCACCTTGTGGTAATAAAAAAGGATTAAGATTGTTAAACAGGCCGTGAATTTTGCAATAACTGATGAGCTGGATTTACTTTTTGTATTTTTTTTCCACACTATCAACGTCAGTGGCTGTTGGGAAATAATCCAGTGAGAATTCTGTTATTTTGCAGCTGAAATGAGGTGTAAAATTGATTGCGCTGTCTTCAGGTGGTGAAGAAAAACAAACCCAAAGTAAGTTTTACTAAACTAATTCCTTCTTCCTCTCTGTTCTCTTAAAGGCATATAACGCCAGAGAAGTTCTATGTGGAAGCCTGTGATGATGGAGCAGATGATGTGCTTGCTATTGATAGAGTCTCCACAGAAGTCACTCTTACAGGTGACTCTCCTCACCAGTATTTCTCAATATGGTCTTCTCTGTCCTTTCTGTCTGTTTTGCTCTAGGAGTCCAAGAAGATCTTCAGAACCTTACTGAGATGATACTGACTGATAATTGTTTTTATTTTTAGTTACTGCTTAAAACAGTGCTTTGTATTCTGTTCTGCAGAGCTTTGTTTCAAGTGCCTTTTCGCTGTGGGATTGATGCTGTGGGTAACCAGGGTGATAGTGCTTCCCTGGTTTTTTTGGTAAGACTGTCCATCACAGCAGGGGAAGCTGACTCATTCAAGCAGGTTGGGGTTGGTGCTAGAAGTTCAAGATCAAACAGGCAAAGGATTGAACACTGGGGTTCTGCAGCTTTTCCAAATTGTCCCAATGCTGCCATTTATATAAAACTGAAACCTGACTTTTGAGAAAGCCTCTAGAAATAGCAACAGTAAAAACAGTAAAATATTGTAGATTTTGTTTTGTGTTGCAAATCCAGATTCAAATGTCAGTGAGAGTAGTCTTAAGCCTGTTGATGCCTTCAAAATTTTAGTTTCATTTTTTAAAGAATGTGAAACAAAGAACTTTGAATAAATAACAGTAAAATTAAGGCAGTGGGAGACTTCCCTTTTGATACTTTCGGAGTTTAGCATCACAGTATTACTAATCTCCAAACAGACAGAAATGCTACAGTAGTAGTAATATAAAAGCAATATAAAATCTTTTATTAGGCTTCTTGTATACTTCATGTAAGAGCAGTGTGCCCATACCACTAATACTTTTGGTATAGTATACTATTTCAATTTCTCCTGCAAAACTGTCCCTTCAAAACTGTAATGATTGTTATCCCAAGTCTTTTGTTAGTCTAGATCTCTCTCACTACTGGTGTTTTATCAGATGAATCTGCAAGATGTATAAAGCAAAGGAAGATTCAAGATGTATAAAGCAAAGGAAGATTCAGTTTTCTGAGTTCTGGGAAAATGCCTCATTCTGGGGGATATTTTGGGTTTCTTTAGATTTCTCTAATGTCCCTTCTGTTGTTTTAGAAGTGTAGGTAGATGCAACTTACACATGCTAAGACTTTTAATTGATATTTGGATACTTTTTGGATCTTGGATCTCTTGGTGTGCTGTTTGGAATACTGTGTCCCGTGCCACATGTATGCTGCTGTTGGTAGTTTTGCAGAGATAGCCTAGGTCTTCTGAGACAGAAATAAACCAATGCTCAGAAGAAGCAAACAGACCTGGGAGGCACAAACACTTACGGTTTGGTTCTCTTTTATGTCTTGCTGGCTTCAAAACAAAGCTTCTGGAAGCTGGCAGGACAATACATTATCAAGGAGTCTACTTGCTATACTATCATGTAAATAAGCTTGAATTTATTCAGTAGAATGACGACTTTGACTAAACATGAGAAGTTGGTTAGAAATTGGGTTAGAATTCCACATCCTCCTCCCAAACCTCCATGAGGCATTGAAATTTTGATGCTTTGTTTCTTATATTTAACACTGTAGCAAACCTTGATTTAACCAGGAAGGATGGAGAAATCTAATTTTAATAGTGTTCCAATACAGTCATGAAAGAAGCAGTCTGAAATTTTGATGTTCTTTTCTTCTGCTTTTCAGTTAAAAAGGATGTTCCCCCTTCAGCTGTTACAAGGCCTATATTTGGTATTTTGGGAACAATCCGATTGGTGGCAGGTAAGGAGAACAGAACTGTGCTCTTTAAAAATACATAGACAAAATAGATTGCTAAAGATGCTCTAAAGGCAAAAATAGCATTTGCAAGTATCTGAGGTTGCACTTTCATCAGTATGATAGGATAGTCTTTCCTTGTGGCTGGTAGAGGATGGAGGCATCCAAATATACTTTATCATTAAATGTTTGTGTAACTCTTAAACCAGGAGGTGCTCTAAAGGTAGGGTTAACTGGCAGTTGTTTGAGTTTTAATGACTGCATTTCAAATGAGTGCAGAGAACCTCATCTACTTAATCTTTGTTTTAATCTTAGCTGCAGGATTTGATGCAACAGTCAAGTGTTGCGTTGTGAAGCTTGACTTTGAATCAATAATCACGGTACACAAATAGCTGAGAGTGACAGGGTGATAGACAAGTAGATGCAGCTGTTCATGTAATGATTGTGTTGCAGCTGCCCTACAAACACAAAGACAATCCAACATGAAAAGGAAAAGGGCAGATGGGAACAATTCCAAATTTAGGGAGTTTTAGGATAACATAAGAATAAGTTATCCAGTTTTTCTAAGTGTCTCAGTGGTCACTGCCACTGCCATGAATAAACCTGGTGCATAAAATGTAAACTTTCAGGAAGGTAAGCATTGCTGCTCCAACAATGCTTTTTGTAGATTTTGGTAGAGTTTGAGACTGAAGTAGTCTGAAAAACAATGTAATAAGCAGCATACATACTGAATGCAATCTCAGTGTAGAAAAGATAAAATATCACTCACTGACATATTCCCAGCTGAGGCAAAGGGTGATTGTGTTTAATGCAGTGACTTCTGACAGGATCTCAAAACTGCTGAATTTTCTATGGCCATATTCTAAAGAATTGTGGGTCTTGCAGAGTTGGAGCAATGTAATGGATACATGTGTTTTAGGGACTTGACTAAAGCACTGACTGTTTTAAAACCGATCTGCCCCAAAGGGGAATGTTCATCACTTATAAGCTTAGTAATGATTACTATTCATCTGACTGAATATTAAATAAAATATGGAATATGGAAGTCTCTTAAGACCTTGGGGTTTTTTCATTCTACCCTCTAGAGCTTTGCACTGAGTGTTAGTATACAGCTGTCAAAGTAAAGAGGTTATCAGTTAAATTAAATGTTTAGTTAAGTGTTATTAGGCAGTTCACTGCTGTTAACTGTAAAACTGGCTCTGTATTTAGCAATGCAGCATCTTTAACAAATATAAATATTCTTTGCCTATTGCACTATTACGAGTAAACTTCTTGTTCAAAAACAAGACGATACT